>JAOWAY010082213.1:0-17962 GCA_028565895.1 Goniobranchus geometricus
ATTTGAAGTGTCTAGCTTGAATAGTTTTTTTTTAATGAATTTCTTTGGAACCCTTTGAAATGGCCGGCAGTCGCGTGGAAATGCCTCTTCGCGGGCCTGGCGGTCAGTGAGTTAATTTGATTTACCTAGTACTTGAATGAAATGAACTGAAAATAATATCCAAGTTGCTTAGAGTCAATATTTTTCCATTGTTGGTACTTCTCAAAACAAGCGTTGGGGAATGTGGAATTTAACAGTGATGCACCATGAGGAAGTCATTGTACCCCAGTGTCTTTTTCTGGTCAGGGTTTTTCGCCTTGTCAGTTCCACACAAACAAGGCATCTTTGGGCTTTGTGTTATTGGTTGTTGGTGGAAGGAGGGATGAGATGTGGCGTGCTGGAAGATTGAGCAGATGTTGACCACCTGCTTGAAGACTTGATCTGGGTACGGCAGCAGCACGTCGTTTGGCAAGGTATTCCTCTGTGAAGGCATTGCCAAGGTTGCTGACAAATTCAGTCAGTTTTATGGGCTTATACCCTTTGCTAATTAGCTGTTTCTTGTGAAGGATGAAAGACTGAATGATTGTGAGTGTGTATAGGTGGCAAAATAATTTTGTTGACCAATTGAGCGTGCAGCACCTGAGTGGTGTGCATGTCACAAGTTTGTCATTCATGTCAACACCCATCATATGTTTTGAATAATCATTCACTGCTTCAGGCTTTGTCTTTCTTCCAGTTGAGGTTTCGACCTCAATCATTTTTGTTGGGTCATGTACGGTTATTATCACACTCACCTCACCTTGACACTCATCACTTGAATCTTCCCCTTCTTCAGTAGTGTCACCATCATTACTCAGTGTAGATCTAGATCTACCATTTGAAGCACATTGAATACTACTACTGTTGTTGGTAATAAATCTAGATGTAGAGGGACGGGATGTAGATCTACTAGTACTAGGAGTAAAACACAATGTGGCTCTAGCTGGCTTGGCTCCATTTTTTTTTATTTTTTTTTGTGGCCTGCATGTCTCGTCATTGTCACTATCATCAATTGGCGAAGGGACGTCATCTTCACCACTCTGTTCATCACTTCGGCACTTACAAAGCAATGTGCTTGTAAATTGATCAAAAACATTGCAGCCAATACTTCATCTGATCGCAGAATGAGAAGCTACATGTAGTTCCCATTCCATAAGCAAGATTCTTTTGTCAGGGCCAGCATAAAAAAATTCATTTAAAAAATCAACCGTTCACACTACAGAGCTCTTTCCGGTATGAAACGAAAGTAGCAGAATAGTCCTAGCAAACGCTCCATACAATTGCATATATGCGATCTTTCTATAGGTATGACCCACCAATGCTACATGTGTGGTAATGGTAGTCTGTGAGTTAAAGACTGATGTAGCTGATTACTATGGGTTGTAACAATTGTTTAGATCAAATATCTAAATTTAAGCATGTTTGATCATATAAGCAAACCATTATGGTATTTACAGATGTTCAGGCCTATATATCTTGTGAATATAAATGTCACCAAAATATATTTGAATCATTATATAAACTATACATTTTACAGTCAATTTATTTTATGAGTTGCAGTATCATTTTAAGCACACCAGGTAATATGTGATGTATGGAAGTTTTGAAGATGTGCGAGGTTGCTTAAAATTTTGAAATTTGAATTCATTGGTTGACGCTTTTTGGTTATTTCCGCAGTTATCTTTGCAAATAAATTTATGTTCTCTTCACTGCTACAAAGCAAAAATTCATATGTTGTATTTTCTTTTTGCTTTAGCATCTACTCTATGCCGTTATTAATGTCATGGCATGTGATTCATTTGAGTTTTGCAACTTAATTACTTTCTTTACCTAAGACCTTGGGGCTGATTTAGTTGTCTTTGATTTCTTACTGAACATACTCTCTGTTATGTGACTTTGAATCATGATGTCTTTCATGTACAGCAGATTCCATTTTCAATAAACTCCCTCTGACAAATCATGGACTTTATCTTAAGCAAGGTTTATCTTAACCACTTCCATAGGCGGAGGACATTCTAGTTATTATGTATATCTATGCTCTACATGGAGTTGAGGGGGTATTTGATTGGAAAAAGAATTGGCGGGGAAAACTGGTACAGTGCTTCGAGCCCATATCAGATGCACAATACATAAAAGTTCAGTTGCTTTGGGTTGTTGTTTTTTTTAAAGCTCAGAAGGGAAATACTCATTTCCTTCGAAATAAGGGATGGATCAAAGTCCTGTGACCTAGATATAGATCTCATGAGGCTTTGCAACTTTCACCCCCCCCACAAAGGAAGAGGAGGAACAAGTGATGGGTGTAGAGGAAGAATCCAAGTAAGATTAAGAAATGAGCATATCAGCACACAAGCCTCACCTCAAGGTGCTCAGCAGGGTAAGAGAGGCTATGATTCTAGTAAAAGTTTATATTTAGGATCCGGAGAGTGATCTGACAAATCAATAAATTTAGCTGCACTAATGTATTATAATATAATAAACTGTACAAGTATAAATTAAATAAATAGTATCATGCCTTTTGTTTGTACAATGTTTTATTGATGTAGAGAGGATTGGATTTGAATGGTAATAAAGACATTCAACCAATGGTATAAATAAAATTTTGTCACGGTTTGCAGTCAGTCAGTTTTGACTTTTAAAACTTTTTTAAAGCTTTGTCAAACAGGGGAAAGAAGCCCTGAATATTTGTTTTTATATCCTAAACGTTCCAGACTGATAAATATATTATTTTCTCTGTCATTTCATCATCATAAAGGACCACACATGCACATGTGTAAACATATAAAGATTATTAAGAAATCTCTGCAAGTCACTCATAATACTTTAATTATTATTATTCATAGCCCAAATGTTACAATACATGCCATGTTCAAGATAAATTTACACATTTAAATAGTAATTTCTACAGTATATGTACACAAAAATTATACTGATTATGCAGCGGTACATTTTGCATTTTGAATCACCTGACATGTTTGAAGTGGCTGCCACGTTTGGAAGTCATCACATATGTACAACTACAGATTGTAAAATGCAGCAGAATTTTGGTGACTTTACCTCTATTCATACAACAAAAAAATATTGCAGATATTTTTTCCACTACCTACGACTTTGAAGCATCTGAATTATAAGACCTGGCCCTCTGAGCGAAATATCTCATTATTTTCAAGGTCTTGTTATTCCCTAAGCCAAAGGCAAGTAACTCATCCTTGGATGAATCACATAATGCTTCATAAAAAATCTGACTACACTGTCACATTAAGCATGATGCCATGGTCACCAGCTGGCATTGGTGTGAGCGATTGATGCTGAGACTGCACCACAAATACATCTATGAAACAATCATAATTACAATGCATGGTTTTCAGTATCATCAATTTTTCATACAGAAGTCCTACGCAGTTCTTGTAATTATAATAATAAATAATAATATACAATTCTAGAGTGCTGATATCTCCCATAGTAGAAGCTCTGGGCTCAGTTCAAATTCTCTACTATACAGAATAAAGACAAAAAGAGATAAACTACAATCGTGTTACAAAATGATCAGAGTATTAAAATGCTTGAACAAATACATTTGCTTTTAATTTCCTTTGAAATGTCTCCAGAGATTCAGCTTTCCTCAATTCTATCAGTAGTGGATTCTAAATTTTAGGGCCAAAATGTGAAAAGGCATATGCGTATGGGCATTGACTTTTACAGGCGTTCCTGTTACCAGAAGAGGGTCTTTTGATGATCTTAAATTTCATGTGGGTTTTATTAATTCATTGAGTTCCTGGAAATATATCTGAGCAGAGCCCTGAAGACATTTAAATACAGTAGACCTATTTGAGGCTTTGCATTGCACCTATTGAAGCCAATGTAGCTCTCTGAGGACTGGCTTAGCATCACCAGATTTGCATTTGCCAAGAACTAAGCGGGCAGCACTGTTTTGTATGGTCTGCTGGCGCTTCAGCTTTCCTTTAGCAATTCCGAAAAGAAGGAAGTTGCAATAATCTTATTTGAAAAAGAGTAGGGAATAAATCATTCTTTGACAGGAAACTTTTGAAAGGAATGTTTTTAAACTGCTTATATTTTTTAAGATCAAAGAAAAGCCTGTAGAAAAGAAATTAAGACACTTGTAAAATAGACAAGAAATAAAATAAAAACATCTCTTATGATTGCCAAGGTCTTGAGATTGTTTTTCCTTCTATGGTTTAACACTGATCACTTTTATCAGTTCACACAAAAATGCAATTCCTTGGGCTCTCCCCTGTGACATTTTAACCTTAAATCTTACCACATGTAATGACATGATAATATCAATAACATCAAAAGTAGTTATTTTACACCAAAGAACTGTCCCTTTGAAAATATCCCTCATCAAAGTACGCCACGAAACATACTAAACGCAATAAAATATACCACACATTATGTTACTTTGCATCACTGCAAGTATTTTTAAAGTTTAAAATTAACCGAGGAAACGGTGAATAGAAAATTTAAAAGACGGGAGTGAAAATTTTCTAAAAAGGCGAACGTTAAACCCGGTGGCGAATGTTTGCGTAGGCAAGAAGGTATTACAATCACTACAAATAATATTTTGATTTACTTTGTTATGACTGGTACCTCTTTCTGCCAGGATATTAGCCAAAAAAATGTAGCCAAAAACACCAGTTGCATCAGGGGAAAAAACAACAAACATGAAATTACAAAAAAAAAAATGTAGATGTATGTGGAAATCCAAAATATGCTGCCACATAAAATGCTGTGTGATGGTATATTTCCGCAGGGACAGAAAGAAGAAAGGATCATGTGGAATTTATTTACTACTTACTATATCCATTGTAGTGGGTCATGAGAAATGGGTTGAATGATGCACTTTTTCAAATGAGATTGACTGAGGAATAGAATTCAACCATAAACAGTATCTAAGAGTAGTGAGGTATTCATTATTTGCCTTCAAATGTTTTCATCAGATGCAATTGAAAACCATCAACTGATTAAATGGTGTTGACTGTAGTTGGAGAAAAGTCTTGGGTGAACTTGCAGAGGTCTTAAGTACTATGGGAGCTAATGCCGCTGTTCTGGGGAGACTAGAGGGACAGATGCTGATAGAAAGACAGAAACAGAGAGAAAGAGAGGCAGACAGAACTTTTTTTGAAGCCCTGGAGTGTATTTCTTAATGATAAGGTGCCTTTTTATCATAAAACTTAAAAATTCATCTTCACCCAAGCTTCTTTAATTTTATCCAATGAGAATTCAGAAAAACAATAAATACAAAAGAAGTGCAAATTTCACCCTCACAGAGACAGAGATGTACTTTCCAAAGGGGTATCTATTTACTCAAGAATATGACACAATCGATACAAACTAATTTGTTACACAGTTTTGTAATGACCATAATTCTAAACTGTATGTTTCTTGTACCAAGTTAAGCAAACTTACATGTACTATTACTGGCGTTAATGGATGAAAATTATTATAGGAATAATAAAGTACAAAGCTAACACTGTTCAGGGACAAAATTTCTAAGTATCTATTATAATCATAAAATGTAATTTTTTTCAATGGATGTATATAAATATAAGGATGGGAGGGGAACAATTTTCAAATAACAAATCATTTAAATAACTGTTCTGTTTCTGTAAGCATTTGAGTAATGCGATTGACTCTGCTCAATGTTGAAGTGTCAAGTGATGCTTTATTTGGGGTGCTAAATCGCCTCCCATCTTCCTCATCATCTCCCATAGCACAGGGAATACTTATTACTGAAGAATCTTGGAAAGTAGCAGATGCACTTTGATTTGATACATTTGAGAAACTGCGAATGGGAGAAAAGAAATCTCCAAATGTATCTGCGAGACGATTGTTTTCAACTGGTTTCCTTTTTGTATCGGGAGTTTCACAGGCATCTAGGTGGCTCTGAATTTGTTGTTCAGACTTATCTCTTGACTCATTTGAGTTTTCAGGCTTTTCTATTTGTGTTACAGTAAGAGTGCTTTCATCTGCAGTCATATTGTTGGCCAAATCTGTTTAAATAGAAAAGGGTAAAATATAAATTTATATGCAGTCTCCACACAATATATGACACATCTTCGAGCTAAACAGTAACAGTTTCATTCATTTCAGATTATTAAGTGATTCATTTGATGAAATGAAGTGTCCTTTTTTAAAAAATAAATCATTCAGATAATAATTATAATGCATTATCAGTGCTACAGACCTGAATGTTAAAAAAAAGACACAAACAAATGAGGATATGAGAGAAAAAAAAAAAGAAAAGAGATTAGGTTCTGTAGTGTCTCAATATCTCAGGTATGGAAATGGTGTTGACGCGATTTTAAAGACAATCTAGATATCTAAAATTCTTGTCCTAGATTTGGGACTGACTTGGCCCTCGGTGTTTATTGTATTATGAATTGTGTGGCATCAGCGATTAGCAAAGTCAACTTACTTTTAGAATTGGAAAACCTAGAGGATTAGCGTAGGGTGATATCACTACTTAATGCATGATTGTTGCCCATATATCAAAAGTAGCCTGCAAATATATTTACATAGTAATACATTACAATACATATTGGGTCTTGTCAATTTCCAATCTTTCTTGCCTTTAGTGTGAGTGAGAGATTCAGAATAAGACCCTAAGTGTTTTATAATACTGGCAAGTCATACAATATAAATCCAAAAATTTGAATAGTTTCTGTACTGGTATGAGGAAAACAAGATCACTTCTCTTCAACAGCTAAATTTTCTGTATTTTCCTTATACTCATATTCTTATTTCTGAAAATGTACTGTGCGGGGAATCCATATCTTCTGGCTACTTTGAATTGATGCAACATCCATATTCCAGGTAATAATATTACCAGGTAATAATATTACCTGGAATATGGATGTTGCAACAATATTACTAATATTGATATAATATTAATTTTTCAATACAATATGTCCACCATTATAGAGGATTCTTCTACGGACTCGCATGTTCTAGGATTATTATTATTTGATTTTGTGCCTGGACATTGTAGAATAATTAAGCACTTTTTTCTAGATTTTTTCCCCTTTCTAGACAATTCATGTAAGAAGAGCAAAGATAAAGTGGAAAGCAGACCACTGAAAATCTTGATGAATAAATTTAGAAGTAGTAGGCAACTCAGTGTCAAAACCTAGGAATTAGAAGTGCAGATGTATCTTCCATCCAAAGAATATTTATTGACAATCTAGTTCTAGTTCCAGATGTCTGGTATATTGTATCAAATACCCTGCTAGATATACTCCCATTGTAATGTAAACAATAGCAGACCCTGGTGAAAGCAGGATCATTTTGATTCAGAGGTTCTAGATTCTATATCTACTCTTGTATGTGCATATATTATATTTTGTGCCATTGAAACCTGCCTCTTCAAGTCAGACTTTGATGAGCTTTAGTAAAATGCCATACCTCCTTCCTTCAGATAAGACAAGATAAGAATAATATTGATTCAATAGGAAATTTGCCTTAGTCACAAGCAAACAATTTCACAATACAAGCATACCTCTCTTTCACTCAAATTACATGCAAACATAAGCCTAAAAGTATGTTTAATATGCTTAAGGGAATGATAACAGTTCATGGTAAAGACAAACAAGAGGTTGAAACCGATATAAGTATGACAGCGGCATGAAAGTAATACTAAGGAAAACACTAACAACGATGGTCAATGTTATTGATGATCATGAAGAAAATAATCAGAACAATTCAATAAATATAATGATGATGATGATATTATCAATAACAATATTTCATGACATAATACATTGTTTTGTGTTCATGCATGATATCCCTATTTTCAGTTAATACTAATAATAAATGGCTTTTATAGACACTCAATTTGAAGATAACCAAATGAGCTATGCAGCAAATGAGTTACAATAAAAATCGTGTTTACAAATGTACAGGCAAACAAATAAGCTACAATAAGTACAGGCATACAAATAAGCTACAATGTGAAAAGATATATATATATATGTTTTTAAGGTTCTCTTGAATGCGGTAACTGTTTTGGCCTCTCATATGCTTTTTGGCAGTGAGTTCCAGATTTTTTTTTTTTAGCAAAACAGGCAATTTGCCTTTCCCCCAAAACTTTATAGTTTGCTCTGGGCATTGTTAGCCTAGTAGTCAGATGAGGACCTTAGCTGATGAGATAGGGTGTAGGGAGTCAAGAGTTCAGACAAATACGATGGAGCTAGGCCATTCAGGCACTTGTAAGACATTGTTGCAATTTGTAATTGATACTCTTATCAACTGGAAGGGAAATGCATGATCCCATTTCTCTCTTCTCACTGCAATCCTGTTCATGTCTGCTTTTATAGTAAACATGTTGAGGAAGGCATACACATGAATCCTTGTGTATCTCTCTGTTCATGTGATATCCTTTGCCAAGGGGATGAGGGTTTGATCTTCTTTGATACTTTTTGCTATGTTCATGATGTTACTTTCGCGGAGTTCTTTAAGGATAGGCAGTTGCACATGTTTTATCTTTTTGACTTTCCTAATAATTTTGTTTGACCGGGTATTGTCTTTTCGTCAATTTTGGGGGTGATTTTTGTCCTTAGCAACTACAGTAAAACCTTGTTATACCACCAACATTAAGCCATATTGACGGATATCGAAAATTGTACCAAAGATTATAATATTAACAATGTTTGTACTGACAAACGCATGATGCATGATGAAGCACCCATTGTGTGTATAACAAGATTTTACTGTAATATCAAATACTACTACACTCTGGGTAGTCAAAATATTGAAAGTTTTTATCATTATGTCAGATATTATGTGAAAGTATTTTGGCTTTGGAAGAAAATAGAGACACTGGTTTGCTTTTTCTTCTTTTATAAGGAGTGGGTACATGAGCATGTGAGTTTAACTCATTTTATATGTTTATCGTCAATGCATCAGTATTGGGGAAATTAGGATTCAACAAAATCAACCAAAATTATGACAATCCCGATTAAAGCAGGACTAACAGCAGGTTTGTATAAGCTCCAATTCTGTTTTTATTACTCAAAAGCTCCAACTAAATAACATGAGACAGAGAAAGGGGGTAATTGTAAAAATTCTTACCACTGGGATCAATGAGTGACTTCATAAATGCCATATTTGTACTGGAAGCTGCTACATCTTCTTTTTCTACTCCAATGACCTCAATGATGCTGCCATCTTCATTGTCATCCTTATTTGCCTGATGTGGCATTTTATCCATCTCACAATGTGATAACATATCTGGAGAATTTTCTCTCTGTATGTTTTTTGCTATTGGTGTGAATTCTCTGATGACTTGTTGACTAGATCTGGTATTCTGTGCTTGTGTAGAATTTCTCATTGGGTATTGTCTACTAGAGTCAACCTTTTTACTGCTGGCCAGGTTGTTCTTTAACCATGCATCTGTGATGGACTGTAGTTCACTCTGTGGCCTACTTCTGCTAGCTATGATTGTTCGACAGAGGCTTTGCGTGTCATCCACCTGAAAAATGTAATAAGAATTATATTGTATTCAGGTCAAAGCAGTGTTTATTTTGTTGCATTTTTTTTTCAAAATCTAACTCACCCTATAAGAAATCTTTTCATTTAAAAAAGCACCATGGCCATGTGTTGGAAGGAAACTGGAAACAAGTACAGAGCATGATGGCACAAGGGACATCAAGTGATTTGAGAGGAGAGGCTGCTGGTCTGAATGTGCAAGACACAGGTGCTGATTGATTTTGGCCATCGCTTATTGATTTGAAATTATGCAAAGACAAGATGCAACTGGTCTCAACCATGAAGATTCTTGGGTTTTCCTTAGAAATAACAATAAAGATGGAATTTTGACGATTCACCAACCCTGCCTGTGACATGAAACCTGGATAAAAGGAATGACGCTTAATTGTAAAGATTCAATTGTAATGATGCTGTTCTGTGAAACAACTTGCACTGTAAAAGAAATAAAAATGTTGTCTGTGTTTTTGAAGTGAGTGTATAGAGACATTTGTGTATAACTGCAGGATCTGCTACTTTGATACTGAAGAGACATTACTAATAAATTTCAAATGAAGAAACAAAAATCACATATACCAAGTACATATATCTAGTCATGCCAGCAACCTTGTTGTGCTCCTCAGACTGAAACGCAAGTTCCATGAACTGTAAACACTTCTTTTGAAAACAACTTAAAGGTGTAAAAACAAAGAATAGTTGCTTCCACGACCTCTGTCATTGTCAATAACAAGACAATGTAAAGAAAGAAACAAAGGGGCCCTTTAGTATTTCTACTATTTCTGCACTACATTCAACGTCAGAGACTACATGTAAGCATCACCTCCCTTGGAATGCAAGTGATCTACCCTCTGGATTTGAATGAGCAATTCATGAACCATTTTCCCACAGTTTCTTCTCCTCTGACTTATCTAGGGACCTATATATGTTTGTAAACCATTCCTTTTTTGTTTTCATCCTTATTATTGATTGACAATCCTTTGGTTTCAATAACTTGTTCACATTTTAAAAAAATATATGTGTGTAGTCATTATAATTTACTTTATTCAAAATCTAAGAGGCATAATTAGTGTTCGTATAGGAATGTCTTGGAGTGAATAAACATGATATTCTAATACATTTGGGTTTTTTCTTCATGCATTTACATTCATATATCAATTGTGCTGTCAAAATCAAGGGATTTAGAAACAAACCTTAGCTTCCATCATCATCATTCTATTTTCTAAAAGAACAATCCGTGATGATAAAGTTTCCATTTTAAACATGATGTCATTCATTTGTTTACTCAAATTTGTCATCAAAGTTGTGGAGGGTGAAGGCTGCTCCACAGGCTCTGGTTTGTTTACAATGCTGTTCTCTATCCTTCGTTCCTGATTCTGAAATATTCACATAAAAATTGAAAACTTCTTCATTATAATTATATATAACTGCTCTTTTGATCCAAGTGATCAAAAATGGACTCCTCATTCTCATCTTTAATTTTTTTTTTTTAAGATCCCAAACTTTTTACAATGTCTTTACCCTTACCATGAACAAACATGCACTGCATGTATTAAGCAGACAGAGACATGCCTTTTGTATTGCTAGGTTTTTTTATGCCATTTATAGTGAAACATTACACAATTCAAATTTCAACAGAACTCTTCGTTGCTGAGGTGTTAAAAACCAACATTGTGGAAGCCTCAATTAATTTCATGACATAAACAAAAGAAAAAAAAAACAAACAAGAACAAAATCGGGCATGTTCACTTTATTGATTGAAAATTACACATATATTATAAGAGTCAAGAGAATTGTTTTCACTGTTAAAGAAAATGGTGAGAACATCCTAAATATTTTAATAATTTTATGGGTGAATTCATAAGAACTTGCCTGTATGGCTAGAGCCATTTTTCCAATTTTTTCATTGAGAAAGATGACTGAATGTGTCAATTGATCTGCCATCTTTTTGGTCATCTCAGTAGTCATATCTGTAAAATCATTTAAGCTCTGATCTGATTGCGTTCTCACTTCCTGTACACTGTGTTCTGATCTTGGTGTGGGTGAAATTCTATCATGACTAGAATCTGGAATGCACATTTAAGCCAAATGGTCAAATGAAAAACAATAGTGTACTGGTACTCGCACAAATGATGCTTACATTGATTTCAAATTTATGTACAAAGGCAAAGGTAGAAATGCGTCTTTAATATGAGAGCATTTCAATTTCATAAGACGCACTGATACAGTCCTAGTGCTCTAAGAATACGACAGACTGCACGTTGAAGGGACATAATCTAGATATTGTTTCGAGGGTCAAATTTATGTAAGAACCAATCAAATGCCACGTTATTTGTTGATGGCCCACCCAGCTGGACAGTGATCATTCTTTGATTTGTACAGGTGGATAGAAAGGCGCCTACCTGTCCGTCAGATCCCTGGCAAGTAGAGCTGTGTCTTTTGTTAACAGCCTACCCAGCTGGACAGTGATCATTGTTTGCTTTGTCCATGTGGACAGAAAACACCTTATATAAGCTAGATGTACAGCTTAATCAGAAAACAGAAATTGTAATGCATTTAGTGGGAGGTCTATGAGAATATGTTATCAATTTAGTCAAATTAGAAAGAAAAGTTTCTGCTTAAAGTCGTGTTGTTAGCAGGACTGGGGCGTGTTGTCAAGGGGCCAAATATAGAAAAAAAATTCTGTTGTCTGCAAAAACCGTGCAGTAAGGCAGGTCATGTTCTTAGACAGCGTGTTTGTTAAGGCGCCAGTACTGTTTAATCATTGCTTGCTTACCATTTCATAAAAGCAAAAAGTAAGAGAGTTAGTGTCATATAAACTGCCTTTCTCAGGTTTCTTTTGGACAATAAAAAAAAATTGTCATTTCATTTAAGTATAAATTTATTCATAAAATCAGCCTTGTCTGCTTCCTACCTGGTCTAGACTATTCTGCGTCGCTGGAGTGCAACGATGTCAACAGGTAGACATTAAATTGGCGTGCGCTTACTTCATTTCAGAAAAGGTTGGAGAAAAGTTTGCATGGAAAATAATTTGGTAATCGACTACTTCGGAATAATGACAATGACAGTTTTTGATTTACGCAACCTATAAACACGCCATTTGCTTGGGAGTTTATTCAAAATATGAAAAGCAAAGACATATCTTGTGATTGACAGGGTGAAAACAGATAGTCTCTTTTCAGTTTGATTATGACAAAGCCTCCATATGGGTTTGTTGCTGATTGATAATAATGATTCTGACTGACACTGAGAGCAGCATGAGTTAGGCCTATATAGTTTTTATTTCATGATAAAGTCATGTACAAATTTTATTATAATTTTTCTTTCATGATAAAACAAAGTACTAAGAATGGGATTTATGAATTTCCTCCCAGAAATAAGAGAATTACATCAATTAAAAATAGGGAAGTCTGACATATTCCCCCAGTGGAAACTTATCAAAAGCTAAGCTGTATGGTGTAAAAATGGCAACTAAACAATGACAATGGGGCAGGTGGTGAATAGATTAGCAACACAGCATGTAGGTTCTAAAAATGGAATTATTATGGAAAATACATATAATCTGCATTAATTTCAGATTATGTGTTTTGTACTGATTAGTGTTAAGTTTCCATTTCACTTCCCTAAGGACGGCTTTTGGGATTGTGCACATACTGAATGTACCACACAACTCTAAAGTCCAATGAACAAAAGTTCACAATTTCTGTTAAACCCAAATGGGTCTCCCAGCCTTGCAAATGGAGGAGAAAGTAAAGAGCCCTCAGCAACTATGTCCCTCACAATACTTAAAGGTCTCAACTTCTGTGTCTTTTGAAAGGTTAATAAAAACTTTTACTGATTGATTATCAACTAGGAACAGCAACTTCCTTTCCTGTATAACACCAACATTTTTCAGCTTTTGCTGTTGATTTAGTATCTGAGTAACAAAAAAATTAGTTTAAAAAATAGTTCAAAGAGGATGACAATCAGACAAAGAAAATTCATCATCTTTTTTAATTAAGTTACATGAAAAGTTTCTGAAATTACCTGAAAGAGGCATTTCTATGGCTGATGGTTGAATTGGTGCTTTGTGCGATGGTCTCATCAGATTAGATCCACTAAAAGATCTTGGCAATACAACAGCACCACTCATATTAGGGGATACTCTGACAGCTATTTTGCGTGATTTTGTTGGTTCTGTCAAGATGAAAATTTAAGAAAGTTTTGCCACAAAAATTTTCACAAGAAAATAATTCATGAGTTATTATCTTAAAATCATTATGTTCGTTATACAGTGCTTTTTGCAAGAGTGCCTCACAAGTCACTTGCTGCCAAGGTGCCCGCCCAAAATACAATTATTACGTTATATCATCGGTCTTTCCCAATTTAAGATGCAGACATCCATTAGGCATGTGAAGGGTTCAAGGATGAGGGATTGAAAAGTCTGAAGCCACTGCTGTGTCCTTGTTGTTTCATTACCTTTTGTTGTGTAAAGTAGAGTAAAGTTAGTCCCGTACCCATGAATGAGTATAGGGGATTTAGGAGTAGAGTTCTAATTATATTAGATAGCTATCCATTTATACTGCTGGGTGAACAGGGGACCCCGAAAAAAATCTACTGCCCAGCGCTGGATTCAAACTTGGGCCACCTTTCATGGCAGTCAGCCGCCCTACCAACTGATTTGCTACGTAGAGGTGCTATTACTATTGAAATATTCTTAATTTAGAAGCATGGAGGAAACAAAATTTGGGCGTGGAGAATTCACTCAGCACTCCACAATTCTTATTATCACCAAAGTCATAAAACATTATGATCCCTTGTGCTGTTTGGGCTAAACTTGATAAAAATGTAAAGGAATTTCAAAACAGCACTCATGGATTAGTTTGCCGCAGGGATTTAAAGTTTCCATGAGGAAGAGATATAAGGGCCCAAATCCCTATACTTGGTTGATATTTACCAGGAACATCTTGATGGATCTGAAAAAGAAAAGAAAAAAATATATAATGGAAATAAAACTAATAGAGAGAAAGATTAATAGCATTGAATAAGTATACAACAAGCAAGTATATGTGCTAAAGAGTTTCATTACATATTTTGAAAAGTTTATTGGATTTTATCATTTCAATTTACTTTTTTTTAAATCCCATATAAAAGTAATAAGGAAAACAAGTAAACAAAAAATGAGCAAGAATATAGCAAATACATGATCATTGAAACATTAAAATCATAAAACTTCGAACAAATGATAAATCAGAGCTAGAACAATTTTACATTCGAACCTGATGGAAGTAAAGAAAATTATCTAAGCAGCAAGTATTTCTACAAATCATACCACACTAGCAGTTTCTACGGTTGGTTTCTCCACATTTGCAGCAAGTTTGAAACTAGAACTACTTCTTTGTGGCTTGTAGTGTGAATGAACAAGTCGGAAGATTTCTGTGGCCATTATAAGTTTGCGTTCAGCAAAACCAGTAGAAAAGAACTGTTCTCTGGTGATAGCAGGCTTATGACTGAACATAACACGCATTATCTGTAAAGATAGAATAAATAGCAAAGTCTCGATGAAACAGCAAAACTCAACTTAAAGTCATTAGAACCATCCATGATATTCCTTAAAAGTATTCCCTGTCATTCTATAAAAGTATAATTCCATTCTTTTTTTTTTTTATTTCACCTATGGCACCTATTTAATCTTTATAGAATGACCATCGTGGACAGGTTTTTCAAAATGCCTTCATAATGAAGAATTATCTTCTACTTTCTAGATCTCATGGCAAATCTTTTCATTAAAGCAAGACATTAAGATGAAATGACAGACGACATAACACAAAAAGAAAGGTATGAATATATGTG
Source organism: Goniobranchus geometricus (assembly GCA_028565895.1). NCBI lineage: Eukaryota > Metazoa > Mollusca > Gastropoda > Nudibranchia > Chromodorididae > Goniobranchus > Goniobranchus geometricus. Next base: position 15,346 of record JAOWAY010082213.1, read on the forward strand.
TCTGTATGCGTTGTAAAAAATAGACCTAAATATAAATAGAATATGACTGATCAGTTGCATGGCATTTACTCACCTGTCCAATTAAGTCACAAGTGGCAGGATAATAAAATAGTTAAAAACAACAAACAGCGGCAGCCAATACCCAAATGTGGTTTAGGCAACACTTTATTTTGGTGGGTCAAAAGATTAAATTTTTCAGAATTCTTCTATTTTGTTCTTGCTGAGCTTCTGTTGTTTGTAATCAATTCCAGGAAACGTTTCAAATCCATCATCAACCTTAACAATCACTCAGTCCTGGACACATTTCAAACTACAGCATTTGGATTGAAGGCAGTGATTTCTTTTCAGATAAATTGATTTTAACATTGATGTCTCACTACAATTACACTTACGGTAGATCTAGATTCAGTTCCTGGTTGTAATTGAAATATGATCAGATGGTGAAGTGGCTTAGACACCTTACCTACACTAAAAGGAAGACTGAGTTCTAATAAAAAAAAGGACATTTCTAATTTGTTTCTACTTTCCTCCCTTTTGTTTAATTCCTGAAAAGGGAAGGGAATGTTATAATTCATTTTTAACCTTTTTATTTAATAACAGGATATATCTAAATCTCTCCTGCTCACCCACTCTTGTACTCATAGTACTTTTCTTCTCTTTTAACTTGTAGTCAGTAGTGTTTTATGTTGCTCTTTAATGGAGGGTTTTGGACCAAAGTTCCAGGCTCTACATATGGATCAGATCTTAATTCCATTTTACTAGCATTTGAGGCTTTCTTGCTAACCCACTCTTTTTCTCTTTAATGTCCACACTGATATGATCAGGTCAATTAAGCATTTTCTGATCTTTTTGGCATGTAGGACATAGACTTCTCATTTTCATTCTACCTTCGGTTTGTAGCACGATCTCATGGTGCAATGAGCATAGAGGAAGATCATGTCACAATACAAGAGCAAGTGTACCTGTAAAATGGCTACATCTTTGTATACTCCACATGGAATTGACAAGATACTTCTTGTTTGGGAAAAGTCCTGTTGGGGATCACTTGTAAAGGGGATTAAGCACTTCATAAAAAAGCTCTATAACTATAATACTGTATACATATTGTATACAAATTGGCCCTGAGGCCTTTGCTCTAAGACATTGGTCCATCATTTTCTCTTGAAATAAAATATCATGTCTTAACCACCTCAACTCAATATCTGCTTTTTATCTTATATAATAAAACAAATTACAAAGTGTTGGACAGATCCATATCATATTACTTCTCTATTGTGGATAAAGAAGACAAATGTCTGACAGTTTATAATTATGCATGCATATTTTTTTTCACTAGCTTGATATCCTTCACACTCTTATTTTTTCTCCTCTTAGCCCCCAGGTGTGTGGAGCAGTGAAAGGATGTCAATCCTCTCTGTCCTGAGCCATTAATGCCACACAATTCCAACTTTCCCAATACTTCATCTCTGTTGCCACCCCACCCCTCAATAAATTACCATATTACCATCAAGGAGTGCTGACACATTTTTGGCAGTTACAAAGTGTTCACTTTGCTTACATCCAAATCTTATTCAACAGCTGGATGAAAGCTAAAGGGAATTGCCATATACACATATATTAAATTGGTGAAGTAACTTCATCCTTTGCTAAGAGGCCATCCCCTATGAGTACCACGGGGAAGTATTTTTGATGACCTATATAACATCCTCTTGGGTAGAGATCACAGGGGATTAAGAACTAAAACAAAGATTGACTTTATGTTAGCTGAAACACCATTCCTACCTTGTACACAGCTTCCATGAAGCGTAAATCTGATTTTCCATACAATTCATTGTTTGAATTCACAATATCTTTGTTGAATTTGTTGCTGTAGGAAGTAAACAGGTAGTGATACAAAGGGAGATATGCCTTCGGTGAACCATTTTTGAGCCTGTGGATTGAAGATAACCCCAAAGGTATTACTGATATTTAAGAGCATTTTATAAAAAGACTACTGAACCAAAGGTTTAGGGTCAATTTGCAGTTTTCAATTAGCTCTCTTTTTTTTATTTTTTTAAATAAGTGTGGGAGATGAAGGGGGAGAGAATATTTTTTGTTGCTTTTTATTTTTATTCCAAAATTTCAAAATTAAGATGTTGCCTGCGATCAAAATATTTTTGGCCCCAAAGACAAAGAAAGATGGAGTAAAAAAAAAAAGAGAGTACACAGATATTAGGGGTGCAAACATAACGCTATATGAACACTTGGAGTATATGAGTGCCCCTGAGCATTTTTTTGTATAGACTCTAATGTTACTTGTGAGGTATAGATGCAGTTCCTCATCCATCCCAGCTCAGGGATCAGGTGTACCCTATACCATAAACTACCTAAGGCTTGATTAAGGCTGATCTAGATATAGTTCATCTACAATTTTAGCAGCATGAAGATAAAATATATATATGCAAAATATGATATCACTATTTAAGGCTGTGTTGAGTGAGTTATAACTGGAGCCAGCGAAGTCATGTGGGTCATGAGGAGACTAGGGCTTCCTACGACTGCACATAATAATAATAATAATAATAATAATAATAATAATAATAATAATAATAATAATAATAATAATATCCAGAATATA
>JAOWAY010082214.1:0-11315 GCA_028565895.1 Goniobranchus geometricus
ATTACATGGGGGGGGGGGGTGGCGGGGGGAGAAGATAAACTAAGGGGCATAATATGCATTAATATTTTCTCTTGTAAAAAATACGAGAGAAAAAAAAGACAGTTACTTCCCTGCTATGAGCTAATGTATGCTGCGCATGCCCTTGATTGGCCCATTACTGTGATCCTGTTATCGGCCATGATAGATAGGCTAGGGCGAGCTCACAGAACCTTGGACAGCTGTCTTGACTTCAAAACTGTGCATATATTCTGTCGATTTAAATTTAAGATCTAATAAAGTTTGAACGATGGCCGACCATTCGAATCCTTCAGATCATTTTGATAGCCACATGGAAGCCTCACTTGGCACAAATTCAAACGACGATTTCGAAAAGGTGGACGCCCCTAGCCCAATGGATACCGGTTTTGGCATTGGCAGTCGAGACGAAGTGGCAGCTTCAGGTGCGTACGATCCAAATCAAGATGCTGAGATTTCCACAACTACGGATGCAGACAATTCGGGTGAGGAAAAAGCTGAAGAAGATCTCTTTAATATTGGGGCTTCAGAAGCTGAAGGCTTTGTGCCCCATTCAGAGCCTCTTATCTCCCTGGGAGATGATGAAGACATTGAAGATGATTTTCCAGTCCAGCCGTCTGCTCCAGTGCCTGAAAATAACGAACCTCTGGTTAGCTTTGATAATGTGACAGATGATGATCCTCCGCAATTATTTAACCAACCAATTACTTCTAGCTCAACATCAGAGCCCATTCCTCCCTCTAGTTATCCTGTCCCCTCACAACTTGATGCATTCAATGAAACTGAAAAAAGTGAAGCTTTAGAAGAAAGCAAACAAGCTTCATCAGATCAAAGTTCAGAGGATGTGGTGTCTAAAGGTAAAGATAGATTGCAGTGCATATGATTTTATCAGCGTATCTATAGTCCCAAGCTTGTCTTCTGCCTTGAAGTACAAATGTATATGAAATTATAATAATAATGCTGGTATGTAAGCATGATGAATTTGATCATTTATAACAATAGGGGCCTATAAATCTATAATTGCGCATGTATAGGACTAAAGGCCTACAATAAATTGATAATAATATGGTAGAGCAAAACAATTTTCTATTATATTGGCTTTCTTCTAAAGGCTTTCACCCAAACCGCTGTAGTAGATCTAGATCTCGGACTAGTCCATATTAATCTTCATGTCCACAGTTTACCCAGGACTCTTCTCCATTTTTGCCTCAGCCACTTTTCACCTTTGTATTTTAAGTCCATCCGATATTTTTATTTTAGGGGGGTGCTGGGAAATGCTCTGCATGTGTGAGGGACAGCAAGCGTACGTAATGGACATTTGCTTCAATATTGTTTTTGGCCTTGTAAAGTTGTGGCCCTCTTTACTGACACTTGTTGAGGGTGGCAGGGGCTGGGGCAAATGGAAGAACTCCCTTTGCAGTTTTGTACATTCCTCATTGCATCTCTTCTTTTATTTTCAGTTGCTTTCAAATTAGTGTCCAAACTCTCCCAAAACTAGATTCCATTGTTGTTTGCAATTTAGAGTTATTCAGGGATGCCACTTTTCCGGCTTTAGCCGGAAATCCTTTTTTTTTTGCCCATAGGGCAAAATTTCCGGCTCTACCGGCCATTTTTCCGGCGGTGGAAAATTTTACTAATCACCGGTCAGCTGGAACTTTTTATTACTTGGCACAATCTTTACCCGACACCAGGTTTTATGTCATACCGGAAGTTTTAGCCTGAGCTAACTTCTTTCGTTGTTTTGAAAGGAAGATTGAGCTCTGTCCGTTGATGTAGATTTCTATTCTCTGATCAGTTTTCAATCTTCGATCTACTTTCTCACATTCATCTTGGATTTATCCAGATCTAGATCGTTAAATCATTAGTTCATTAAGAGGATTTTGTTAAACGGTCGGATGGTAATATTAAGGCTTTTGATACGAGTGTGAAAAATAAGTTCAAATGGGAATGGCTCGTCCACGAAAATGCCGAAGCAGGTGGCTTTTATTTAGAACACTTTTGAAAGACCTAGGTTTCGTTTACTGCAGAACATGTTGTGAAAGGATAAATTACAGCAGCAGTGGGAAGAAGGCTCTTTCAAATCTACCATATTCGTGGTAGGCTGAAGTTAAAAAAAAATATCACCATCCATTACAAGGCAAGGAAGATAAGCATTATCTCCAAATTGTTTGACAATAGACTCAAAACACTATTCTACACACATATATATCCTCAATCATATCACTTTTCACAAAATGCATCATAGCTCTAGAGACAAGCACACCACAAGTACACAAGATAAGTAATTTGGTTCTCTATAGAAATACTTGTCTTTCTGGCTTTTTAACATTTTAATGACAGGTTGCAGGATTGCTCTTTTAATTAAACATTTAATGTATTTGTAATAGTTGTACTATTTATATGAAAATATTCATATAACATACACATTTTTTTTTATATAATCCGTTGAGTAATCTAGGGATGGTGCGCCACTCACATTTTCTCAGGCTTTTATGGATTAACTGGGTGGCATCCCTGTTATTTGTTTCAATAACCATAATGTGAAAACAGATCACAATGTATTTGATAGATTGCAGCATGTCAACGGTCAGTCTGTCCACTTTTAAGTTGGAAACCGTATGACAAATGCAATTGGAAATCATTTCAGTTTCATCATTTCATTCACTACATTTTGACATCTGCTGTTGTATTTTGAACATCATGTATTGCTTTGGAAAAAATGAGGCGGAAGTAATAATTTTGCTAAGGTGCAAACTTCGTATTCTCATGTCATTTTATAGTGTAGCCTATGGAATCTAATGATGGTCCATTTGAAGAAGGCGGGGTGGGATTATTTCTTGCTTTTTAAACAACAGAATTATGAACTAGAAAGTGGTTTAATATACAGGCACAATTTGTTTTTATCGAGTTTTAGCTCAGTTTCAGTGTTCTTGATAACCGCACTATAATATTGCGTTCTTTGTGCTCATAAATTTAGAAAGGATGGGGAGATTACAGTCATCTTCATCCCAAGTAGTATGCACACGTTTTTGTAGCCCTGTTTGGTTTTGAAGCTGAAGTAGATGAAACAGACATACTGAAATGACCCCTAAAAATTAGCATAGAGAGTCATGAGGATTTTGAGTCGCGAGAAAACTAAATTTCAGCTTGAACCTACGCTCCTAGTATGATACTCTAGAAGATGCATTGAGGGTCTTTCATAGACTTTTGATTCTCTCACTTCTTAGCTTGGATTTTCACATCCCAGTAGATCTTTATAGACTGTATGTGTGGGCCTTGGCTCAATTGATCTCAGATTTGAAATGTTCATGGTGATGCATGAAAGCGTAGTCTGCATTACAATTTATTTCATCGGGAAATAAAACAATCACAGCTGGTGCAATAAGCCTTTTTGTGAAATGATGTATTCTTCCATGGAAAAGATGATCATTTAAGATTATCAAAAAGGTAAAAAATAAGTTATATTAAAATTCAGTCTCAAAATCAGCTTGATTTTCTGTTCATCCTAAGTTAAGAAAAGTATACAATTAAGCAAGAGTAAATTTTTTTTTTTCCTCTCCTGCTTTTCATTTTATGTGATATAAAATAGCAGTTTTAAACCGATACACATGCTGTAAGTGTGTTTTATTGTTTCCAATTTTAATGGCAGTGATAGGACTGTCCATTCTTCAGGTCCAAATTAACCGGAATATGAGGGAATAAAAAAGGCCAAAATCCAGATTATGATGTAAACTGTAAGTTTCAGCTGGAAAGGAATATGTTTGTAAAGTTTAAAATTTTATCAGCATTTAATTGATGTCCTCATCAGTCAAGAGTAAGTGCAGTAAGGCTCCTTTGTTTCAGATTTTCTTACAGATACATACCTTCAAAAGATTCAAATGTAATACAAAGGAGTAGAATCTAGTTCTGTTCTTTACACTTACAATGGTTTTGGATGGAAAGAATGTTATCAAGGCCTTTCCAGAGAAAGGATATAATGCATATATATACATTACGTTGCCCCATATTTATCTTAGGCATTTTAGATAGACGAAATATTCAGTGGCCAAAAAAACAACATCTCGTAGACAATTACCAAATCATTTTTAAAGAGGTAACAATTTTTGTAAACTTAATTCTGGATCACCTGAAAACACAAATCTGAAAAAGATCCGAGATAAAGAAATTTTATCATGTACTGATATTGATGTATTCATTCAAAGGAATAAAAGTGAGAAGCATGGCATGCTAAGATTTTAGTTACAGGCTTTAAAATTGAACCATGCAAATTAAGTATAGTGAGTCAAAATTAATTCTTATAATTGTATAATCACCAACGCAAACTATACTTCAGTAGTGACCGCCTAACATCCAGCCGCTGAAGACCACATTCTGCCTAAACTGTTTCTTGGGGAACAGAAGTTTTTAAAATATTTGCCCCTAAGTCTGATAAGCAGATTGTAGCAAGCCACCCTAGCACAGGTAAGTGTCACAAGGTCACCATGCCCGGTGTAGGTGTTACTTACTGAAAGGCGCCATCCTGTGCCTGGTCGAAACAATGAGACCAATGGGGAGTCATCAACTGTGTATGGGAATCGATCGATGTTCTGCAACAATGTCAACAGAAAGACATTTAATTGGCATGTGCTTACTTCATCATGTCATAATAGATTGGAGAAATTTTTTAATTGAAATGTTGGGTAATTGACTGAAAAGGAGTGGATTAATGGCAATGGCATTTTAGATTTACTGAACCTATAAAGTGCCATTTGCCTGGGAGTTTATTTTCAAACAGGCAAAGTAAAGTAGAGATATGTCTTGTGATTGACAGGGTGAAAGTAAACTGTCTTCTTTAGATTTGATTTTGACATAGAGGGAATTGTTGCTGATTGGGTATGATTCTGAATGACTCAGAGAGCCGTATGAGTTATCTCCTTTGCCGTCGCCTCTTCCCCGTCAAAAGAAAAACAAACCCAACCTGCCTACGATCCCGCTTTTTCATTTTCCCAGGGGGGGTGTTAGGCGGTCACTATTGTATAAGCATGATTATTGTAAAATGATACTGCATTGATTAAGGGATGATTTCAGATACTTCATCATGCATCCTCAAGCATTTCTTCTACTATGAAAATATTTCCCTCTGTCTATGCATCTGAATGGATTGTTTGCTTTCAGTTTCATATTATACATTTTATGTATTATTTTATAGACCTGCTCATTAATCACTTTCTACAACCTAATATATTTCCACCCTCCTAAATGTTTGTAAAATTTAATGTTTCATATCTTTTGAATTTTCATATGTATATATTCGTATTAAGTGAATGTATGAAGAGTAATGTATATGATACTTTGATGAGGCACTGAAGCAGCGGCTGGTAAAGTATTCTTTGTTATATCTTTTTATTTGGGATTAAAGTTTGCTTTGCTAAACTTTGCTGACATAAGGCTGCTGCACTGCACTTGAAAAAAGACAGTTGAAGGAAACTTTAACCGAATCAAGTTGATTCAATGATTTTTAAGTATTGAAATTGAAATGATAAAAATGGAGTGATGGCTTTATTTTGAAGAAAGCAGATGACATTTGTCAATTGCATTTACAATTGGACAAAACTAAGAGATATGATCTTTTCCTAGATTCTAGTTGCTAGATTCATTATTATATGATTACTTTTCCTTGTTAGAAGTTTTCCTTTGGCTTTCACTTTCATGGGATTATAAAAGAAGAAAGCTTATCATAACGCTCATTTGATAAATGCCTAACTCATTTTTTTAGTTACTCATATTCGATTATTTCTAATAAGTCCTTTTGTTTAATAACGAAATCCATTAAAATTAATCACAAAACGGAGCAGACGATGTCTAGTATATATGAAAATTGTATACAAACAAAAGTGCGAAAAAGTGATTAGGGCATTTATCAAATGATGACATTATTTTCTTAAAGATTTGCTTTTTTATAAATTTGTGTATTGAACAGTTGGTCTAAATATCATAGATTCTCTTTATTTAAATTTAATTTCAATTAAATAGGAGAAGACTTTTTAGAAGTGGTAAGCAAAATGCCATAAAATATAAAAGTCACTTTCTTTTAATCCTGTGAAAAATTTCAAGCTAATGTACCATACTGCACAACTTTCTGTTTCCTTGATCGATAGTTATGAATAATTTATATACAGTGGAACCTCTGGATAACGACATTGCTCGGAACCGAAGATTTATGTCACTATCGGGAGGTGTCGCTTTTCCGAGGTTTTTCAAGATGGCGGGAAAAGGGGGCGTGGTGAGGCTCCCGAGCAAAATGACAATGCAATGCACAGACCTGTGTACGTGATTCAGTGTGATAAGACATGTCCTAACCGCGTTAGAATGTGTCATTGTTTTGATAATAATAATAATTATGATAATAAACAGTGTTTTGATTAGAAATAGTGATCGAAGGCCATTTTCCCTCTGACCCAACCATCTTTTAATGTGTCATTGTCATCCTTTTGATAATAATCAATGCCCGATCCCAACTTTCTGTAGTGTATTACTACTGTACCGGCATTATGTACTGTATAAGCATTGTGGGTGGGGAACGGCATCATTTCAGCGGCGTTAAATGGCATTTAATACTACAATGGAGCACTGCGGTGGGGCTGGGAGGAGCCAAAGCTAGCATAACAGCAAGAGTCAATCGTGAAAGTGTGGGGGCCCTGATAAGAGCTGTTTGAGGGGTTGGCAACAAAGTGATCTCATTGGCCATGAGTAGGCTTCGGTAGGACAAATTGATCGGGAAGTAAGTGTTTTCATTGGCTTAGAGTACGAGATAGCCCTGGTTGGAAAAGAGGTTGCCTATTTGGCTAGATTTTTTTATATCAAGCATTGCTGTCAACTGCCGATTATCGCTCAATCGATGTCGCTACCCAGAGGTTTCACTGAAATTTATGTCGGTATTTTGAGGTTTTTACTACTAGTACTATATAGTAAAAAAATCAGGACCAGCGATCAATGTCGCTATCTGGAGTTTGTCGATATTCGGAGGTGTCGTAATTCAGAGGTTCCACTGTATGTACCCCCCACAAACTTTTCCCCATCCTGGCCCCATTTTAACTCCCCAGGGCAATGCTTGACTGAACAGCATGTAAAGCCTTAATGGCAGCCACAATCTAACACAATGATGTCACACAGCCTGTGTGCATACAGTTAGACATGTTTAAACCAAACACCAGTGTAATGAAAAAAAAAAAAAGCTTAACCCCCAAAAAGATACATGAAGCGGTTCTTGTCCTTCATTATTATTATTGACAAAGAAGCGAACAAACCAACAAAAAAAAATACAACATGGCCTAGGGTTGCTTTCACTTCCCCGTTGTTTGCGACAGGGATGTGAGTAACATTCACCCGCTAGCTGTCACCCATCGTTCCCCTAGTCCTAGTCAAAGGCTAACATCACAATCACACACATGTAATAAACAAACACAGTCTTCATTGCTACATCCACGTACGCACACACACAATACTGAAACAAAGTCATGAGTCCCTAGAATTTTGGTTTAAACATGTTTTACTGTAAACTGATACACCAGGAGAGAAAACCACCCAAAGCCATCCTCAAATCAATACCAGATTGTTACATTCATAAATCATCTAAGTGATTAATTGATCTGACAAATTTCTTGGCATTGTTAATTATTGATATCATTAAAGAAAACAAATTCTATGCACTTTTGTGGTGAGAAATGAGATGTGTGGTGGTTTTTTGGTTAGGTTTTTTTGTTTTTGGCTTTTTTTTTGTTGTTATTTATCTTTTAGGTAGAATTTTGCTATACATACAGTAATGATTGTAGAAAATGAAAATTCTGATTGGATGTTCAAGTTTTGACGTGTGAATTGATGTTAATATCAGGGCTCATTAACTAAGTGGTGTTCAATGGATGAAATATTTTCCTCTAATTTCCACATCATGTCCATTCTGTAGAAGATTAAAAATAACAATATCTATTTTGTATTTTGCAGTAGAATGCGCCATTAAAATTGGTTGCGTATTAATTTTTTAGTGTGAGAATAGGATCGATCGAAAATAAAGAGAATCAAAATGAATTCTGAAAACATCCTGTACTTCACATTTCGATGGAGCAAGGACAAGTGTTAATCCACAAGGTTTTATCTTAAACCATTTCAAAGAGAGACAACCATGTCATTCAACATGAGGGGTGACTTTTTCTGTGACCTAGAACCCATCTTGGAAGGCTTCACAACCTTCACTTCTCACAAAGGTATAAGAGACAAGGGATGAGTGGAGAGAGAGAATCCCAGCAAGAAACGGCCTTGTGGGCACACAAAACGTACACCTCCACACACTGTCTGTCTGGGAGGTCGCACATGGAAAAGGAGGCCATGATGATAGAGAAAAATAAATTTTAAGCATATGGAGAGCCATCTGCGTTTTTAAAAACTGGACTTTAATTAGTAGAGGTATATATACAGGGAAATATCGGGACAGGATAAGTTTTTTTTATCTTACACAACATTTTTTGTTAGGCGAGTTCATCCATTGTATAGAAAAGTAAGAAAGTTGAGTTCTGAAGCTGTATCAGATCAAGCAGACTTTTCTCATAAAAGATGTAAAAAGACAGTTTTCAACAGCCTGTTATCAGCTAGTTGAATCTGAGAGTTCAACCAACTTTGATATCCATGCCTGTTTCTTTTAGTGATTTCCTGTTTGTGATACTATTTTGTCCCCATTATTTGCTGTGGTTTTGGTGGCACAGTCAGAAAGTTCAGAAATTGGATGTTGTACTTGTACATTTATTATTTCGTTGCTGGAACTGGAACTGGAAGGGAAGAGTCAATCAGCCCGTATATTTATTTATCTTTCAGGTTGTTTGTGTAAAGGTTTATTCTTTTTTTTTTGTTTTGTTTTTGTTTTTTGGGGAGATGCATGTTTGTCTTTTAATTTACACCGATAATTTAGTTATTTACCGATACTTAAATTTCAATTAAATAGACATGCTTAAGAGAAAAAAAAGCCTCAGTCCATTTTTGTTTCTTTCTCATACATACATATATATTCCAACTTTTCCCACTACATCTTAGTTCTGTGTAAATTTTTGCTTCACCTTAAATTACTGCAATTTTTGGCATAAAATAAGCCACAATTTTTTTCTGCAGCCTCCACCCTTGTGGCTTAGAGTCCAGTGTGGCTAATGGCAGGAATTTTTATCTTATTTTGCGTGATTGTCAGTCAATTGACTTAAGTGATAAATGCTTCAATAAAACAAATTGTTCATATCTGGGAAGTAAAGACTAGTAGAAGCTGATGTAGCGGGGCTATTAACGTCAATGCTGTGTTTACATTTGTACTTGGCAGTGCCCTTTGTACATCACTGAGTTTGTAACTCATCAAACTTAGAAATTGTCCCAAGTTGTCGACCACTATTTTGATTTGTTCAAGTCCTGCGGCGTTTAATCCAGCGTGGCTTATTTCTAGAGAAAAAAAAAGTTTTTCATTTCACAATCAGTTGCGGCTTATCTTATAGTACGGAGAGGCTTATCTTGAAGAGGGAAAAGAAGTTTTTTTTGTTTAAAAATCAGGAGTTGCAGATTATAGTCCAAAAGTTAGAGTATCTTTATTCATTCGTTTCAATTAGTTTGATGAAGTTTGAAATTTTGCATGCTTTTGAATGTATGAGTATTGAAAAAGTAAGCTGTTGATTTTGTTCCCTTGACACTTGATCTCAGCTCTAAGATTCTGCTGCAATAATGCATGTAAATTATCTTTTTCTCTTTGTTTCTTTTCTTTCTTTTTTATATTGATTTTGTTTAGGAGAAGCACTTGTTGATTTTTAGACTTTGTCATACCAGAGATTTATGGAGATCTTTTCATAAAAATATTATCTTTTCTAAGACTTATGATGTTGAATCAATTCTATATTCAGGGAAGTCATCTATTTCCCTAAAAGAAGTTCAGCCTTTTTCCTTAAAGTGGCAAGAAAATTGAGTCTGACAAAATTTTACCTTGTTTTTGATGAAAATGTAACTTATTATGTAACACAGCACAAATCTGAGTCTCTTTCTGCTCTTACTACTTGGTACAATCTCTTTCTGCTACTACTTGGTACAATCTTTTTCTGCTTCTACTTGGTTTAATCTGTTTCTGCAGTTACTTGCTTCAATCTCTTCCTGCTATTTTACTTTGTTCAGTTTCTTCCTTCCACTTCTTGGTTCAATCTCTTTCTGCAGTTACTTGCTTCCATCTCTTCCTGCTATTTTACTTTGTCCAGCCTCTTCCTTCTACTTCTTGGTTCAATCTCTTTCTGCAGTTACTTGCTTCAATCTCTTCGTGCTATTTTACTTGCTTCAGTCTCTTCCTACTCCTATTACTACTTGGTTCAATCTCTTCCTGCTATTACTTGGTTCAGTCTCCTCCTGCTACTACCTGGTTCAATCTCTTTCTGCCGTTACTTGCCTCAATCTCTTCTTGCTATTACTTGGTTCAGTCCCCTCCTGCTACTACTTTGTTCCGTCTCTTTCTGCCACTACTTGCTTCAATGTTCCTAGTACTACTTGGTTCAGTCTCTTTCTGCTACTACGTAGTTCAATCTCTTTTCAGTACTGCTTGCTTCAGTCTTCCTAGCCCTACTTGGTTCAATCTCTTTTTGCTACTACTTGGTTCAATCTCTTTTCAGTACTACGTGCTTCAGTCTTCCTAGTCCAACTTGCTTCAAGCTCTTCTTGCTGTTACTTGGTTCAATCACTTCCTGCTACTACTTAGTTCAATCTCTTTCTGCTACTACTTGGTTCAATCTTCCTAGTATACTTGTTCCAATCTCTTTCTGATACATGTGCTATTTGGTTCAATCTCTTCTGATACTTTTTGGTTCAATCTCTTTCTGCTCCTACTTGGTTCAATCTGTTTGCTACTACTTCAACTTGATTCAATCTCTCTGATACTACATGTACTTGGTTCAATCTGTTTTTGCTGCTATTACTACAGTAGTGGCCGCCTAACATCCCGCCCCTTGGGAAAATGAAAAAGCGGGATCTTAGGCGGACCGGGATCTTAGGCGGACGACGAAGGAGATAACTCATACATCTCTCAGTGTCATTTAGAATCATATCCAACCAGCGGAAACCCCTATGGAGGCGTGGTCATAATCAAGCATAAAGAAGACAGTTTGTTTTCACCCTGTCAATCACAAGACATGTCTTTGCTTTGCATCGTTTGAATATACTCGCACGCAAATGGCGTGTCTATTGGTTGCTTAAATCTAAAACGTCATCCACTCCTTGTTAAGCAGTAATTACCCAACATTTCAATTAAATTTGTTCTCTAA
>JAOWAY010082325.1:0-11315 GCA_028565895.1 Goniobranchus geometricus
CAGGACAGAGAAAAATTCAAGATGGCAGTCATGAAGGCCACATCCTGGAAAGGACACGCCACTTGAGAGAGAGAGAAAGTACTTTGATGGGTTTTTGTTTTTGGGCTATGTCAACTATTTCTGTTTAACACTTAATATTAAATGGAGAATATTTAGATAGCAACAAAAGACCGTACCTCCTCCAGCCAACTCACACATATCTACACTAAGAGGATGTTCAGCAAGGCAGTAAGGGTGTATCATGAAGTGCCTTGCCGGATTGAATTGGCGATCATGTCCCTCCACAAATCACAATCTTTTAATGCTCTGAATAAGTCCTTCAAGCTTTTCTTTCCCATTGAAGATGTTACACTGTCCACTGTATACTGTTGTTGGTAGTATGGTGGTAAAGATTGTCAAAATTTGAATTTAATATGATAATTTGTTACTGCTTTTATAACTACAGTTGATATGTTCCTGCTGTCATAAATAAAACACAAATCATACTTTTATCTTTGTGATACAACATTATTCCAATTTTTTTGTGAATTTTTCCTTAGAGATCCAGTATGGTAGCAAATGTTTGGCAAAAATTTGGTTATGACCAGAAATTTTGACTAAGGTAGTGAATTTTCTGCAACACAACACATATTTGAAATATTACTGGTCATCGTTAATTGTTTTCATATCTGAAGACAGGGAATCAGGACATTCCGTTACATTCTCATGATTGGCTTGAATGGCAATTGGTAAATTTACTCTTTCATTCACTGTTTCTAGAGTGGAGGATCTTTTATGTGGAGGCATGGTGAATGAAGTCAGAGAGGCTTTTGCTGAAGCAATGAGTTCAGTTGTACAGCTTGCTGCCTGCTATCCTATACCTAGTGCAAGCAGCATCGGCTTACTGTGCACCATTCCCTATACCAGGTAAAAAAATATTTTTGTATGCTTCATTTTGATCAGCTCCACACATTCAAGAAAGATTAATGAGTAAAATGTCAAAACAAGTAAACTTTTTATTAGAGCTTTTGCAATCAATAATCTTCCGTAGATTTCCAAATTTCATGTTATTCTTACACAGATACGCACAATATATAGAAGTGGTATATCAAATACTGTTAGTGAGTTACAATCATGTAAAGGTGAGATTTGTGAAAGGAATATGTGTTTCATTTTTGAGATATCATCACAACCTTCAAAAAGCTACATTATCATTTCACAGAGCTGAGGAGAAATGCTTGGTTCGATCTGGCCTGGTGCATCTGCTTGACAAGTTATGTAGCCTTGGAAATCATCGGACTAGTGGCATGGGGGCCGAAGTACAGACTCCCAGGCAGAAAGTTTCGGCTTTGGCCTGGGCTGGATTTCAGGTGCTAGCCTCAAGATGTGTCAAATGGGAAGTGGAAGATGGTAAGGCACTTAACAGGATGCAATTCACCAGAGTAGATTCCCCTTATCAGCTATACAGGCACACATACACGCATGCACATACACATGCACAAAGCTGATATACACAGAAAATTTGAAAAGTATGTTTTTGTAAGGGATGTCTAAGAAATGAGTAACTTATATTGTACATTGAAATAAAAGATCAACAAATTGGCAGAAGAGGAAGGTTTTAACACCCCTCCACAACCAAGCCCTCACTTGCTCAGTATTATCACTGAACCAGAGTTGACACCTCCTTTATGAATTTATGTATCATCAGCTGGGGTCTGATTCATGGACCGAGACTTTGACCAAAGTCTGAGACTATTTCCGTTGTTTGGACTAAAACGCGTTGTGAGCTATTCATGGAGCCCGACTATGCGAAGTCCTAGACTAAACGGATGAAATTTACACCAGCGATTTAGCAGGCATAGCCAGCGTTGTCTGGGTCTAGATGTATCGATAGGGCTGTTTGGTGTGGGCGAGCCTCCTCCTGTTCGGGATGCCTCTTGTTTTTTTTTTGTTTTGTTTTTTTCGAAGGACCAAACTTTTCAAATTTTTCCACTTCTTTTTGATTTGCTCCTGCGTTCTTCCGGTCCCTCCTATGGCGTTCACTTGATCAGCTATTCTATCCCAAATCTCTTTCTTCTTCTTCACCGTCACACCGTTCTGTGAGGCAGACAACTGGCAAGCTGCCTCCGTGGAATTTTTTCTAGCATCAGTGCATCAGTAAAATTTGGTTTCTTCGCCCTTTTAGCAGATTCATGACAAAATGCCCCGAACGTTGACGAAAACAATCGATTAAAACAAACATGAAGAGGAAATAGATACATCATACATGTGTAGGCCTACTACTTCTATTCTACTTGGCATGCGCAGCTGGAAAAGTAACATATTTCCAGGACAAGAAACTGACCCTTGTCCTACTGTCCCGGGGAATCCTCAGGTAAAAATAGATTGACCTTTGTAGTCTGAGACTTTTCACACGTAGTCCAAGACTTCATCGTCAGAGATGAAGTCTGACCCAATGAATAGCTTACTTCTCGTAGGCTCGGACATACCTTAGTATTAGACTATGAAGTCTCAGACTTCGCCATGAATCAGACCCCTGGTGTTTTATCTGTTACAGACATTCGCCATGAATCAGACCCCTGGTGTTTTGTCTGTTACAGACATTAGTGATCAGGAATTTCCAGTCATTCCTGTCGTCTGCTGTTCTTATTAAGCTGATAGTGTTTATCTCTCCACCCTGGCAATAGCTGTTGATGCTCTGAAAATGGGTCAACCTCTTCTTTCCTAGTTGCCTTTGTACTTCTATTTATGTATCCATATTCTTAAAGTCTATATAGATCATCAAAACTTTGCATCCTTTGATTCAGCCAAAGGCATTTACAGTACTTACTGACTAATCGGAAGTCGTTTAATTAGGTGAAACGTCCAGTTAGCCGAAATGACTGGACAATGAAGAGGACTGATTAACCCTCATTTGACAATGATCAAACGTACAGGCTCAGCCATCGCACATTGTAAGGAAAAAGTTTCTTGCAGAGGTCTTTGTAATGAGGGTCAATTACCCCCCTCCCCCCAAAAAAATCGGTCAAACAAGCACCCCCCTCCCACAACCCACATAAACAACACTCCTCCCAGCAAAACTCTCCCTTCTAAGGGAACAAACTAAAGGCTGACAGAAGTTGGACGGATCACAAAACAAGACTTATTGGTTCTTCTGAATTATGCATTCTTTAAACTCATAGACAAACAGTAGGACAGAGAGGCAAAATCATTCTTTTGTGTCAACATACAGCCTGCATGTAACTACAGTAAAATTATCACAGGATGACAAATTAAAAAGAGATAGTTCCCATCGCATTCAATGTACAATGTACACATATGGGTGCCTGTTTATGACTATTAGAGGCATCTTCATTCTTTGTGTCAACCGGTACATGTAACTGTAATAGAATTTATCAAAGGGGACAAATTACAAGCTTGGTGAGACAGAGTCATGAGAAGGACGGGGTTAAGGGGGAGGTCACTTAGGCCCTGGGGTCAGACGTGATTGGCTAACAACACATGGTCTAAGAAATACAGTAAGGTGGACAGCCTTCATGTCCTTCTGGAGTTATTGACTCCAGTGTAAGACCCCTCTACCATAAGCTAAGCATTGTGAGGCACAATAAGTCATTCATATGCGTAGTTAGGTTCTTTTTGGCTGTGTAAAAACTTAAAAAGTTATTGGGCATTGCATTTTTCCCAAATGTCCAAACAGTCAAAATTCTTGTTTTGGACAGTCCAAGTAGAGAGATGATTTTGATAAAAATCAAAAATGCAAATGTTCATTTAGCCGTTTTCCAATTAGCAGGTGACTACTGTATTTACAAAGAGTGTATTTTTTAAACCACAGGTTCTCAAGTGGAAGAGCTTGAACACTCTGGATTGGCAAAACAAGTATCAATGCTTCTGACTCATCATCTAGCTCGTGCCACAGAGGGCATTGGGAATGCTATGGCTGGGACAGAGGCTCTGCAGGAAGTCCTCAGCCTTTTGAATAATCTTTCAAGGTATGCGGAGAATTTAGAAAAGTGACAGTTTTTGTTTTGAATTTTATTTGTATGTAATAGCAGTGGAGTGAAGAATTTAAGCTTACCAATCAGTTTATATTCATATATTGAGACTTCAATCAGAGCACAACTTTTTTCTTTTATACTTTCTTACATACTTGATTAACTTCTCATACTTCTCAAAGGAAGATTTGTGATTATTTGATTGAGTTTCCTTTCATTATTCGAGGGAGGACATTGGGCTAAAATCCTTTGCTCTAACCTATCAGCACTTTAAAATGGTGAACTGCTGCATTGAAGCCTCTTAGTTGAAATAAGCCATAAGAGAGATAAGATGAACTTACATATAGAAGATTTAGATTTTTTTCAATGGAATCTCTAAGTGGCTAAGCTATGAAACTTGCGTTTGTAGCCCTTTATGTAAGGCAGCAATTTTTGCAGGCAGTGGTCAGCTTCCAGGCTCAGGCGATGTATCTTTTCTTTATTTATTTTGAGTATTACTGCCACTCATCTTATTGTCCTCAACTAGACAATTTCAAGATTTCTTGGGCCCCTGTTCAGCTGAATATTTTGCCTTTGTGGACCTCATATCTTTCTTCCCTGCCCCTCTTGATCATCCCATCTGCAGTGGTCTATACTTCCATATGCTGACACTCTTCATGTGCGAGACACTTTTTATGTTTTATGGGTGGAGTTAACCTTCGGAAATAATAAGCAGACAAAACATAGGGCATAGAAGGAATGTGCCGATGTTGAGTGCTTATTGGAAGACATCAAATCTTTTACTGTGTCTGTCTGTCATAGACAGCCATCACTGTTAGAGATATGGGTTGCCCTGGCTATTGGTTTTATCTGCTCCTTTTAAGCATGCTTAGTTTTGAGGACAGATACAATAACTCTAAAAGTGTATAAAAATGCAATTCAAATTATCTCACCTTTATATATTTATTGCAGATCATGTTGGATATTCATTTTATTCACTTTTTAAGGTAACACATTTTTGTTTTTGCTTTTTTAAAATGAAATTTTAGGAGCAAAATGGGCAAAGCCATACTCAGCCAGCCAGCCTGCGTTTCAAAACTTCTGTCACTTTTGCTAGATCAAAGGTATGTAGAAGGAATCATATCATTTAGCGTCCACGGAGGGCTGGAAATTGTGAAGGGGTGCTGATTATAAGACTGCAAAATACAGTGTCACATTTCTGTGGTTTTGTTATCTAAACTTACAAGTTAATAATTGTTTGAGTCTTTGGAGATGTATGTTTAGAGTATCAATACAAACAAACAAAAAACCTTAAAACAATACATAAACAACTCCCTCCCCCCTAAACAACAACAACAAACAAACCAAAAACAATCAAATTAATTATAAGTGCAGTCATCTTATGCATTAGATCATGTCATGAGATTAGGCATTGCCATTTGTCAAAAATTTCCCTCTTAAAATGGGAAGAACAACATCTGATAGGAATTGGGTTTTTTTTTTTTTTGCAAAAGATATTGTTGGAAATGTGGAGTTATATGTTTAGAGAATAATGCTGACTATTTGTTTCTATCATAGTTAAAATTTCAAGAAGTCAATCAGAATGTATAGATCATTTTGAGATACTACTGTTCCCATATGTGTTTTGCCCACAGACCATCCCCAAAGCTGGTGCTCATCATCCTGCAGCTGTGTCGAGTGTCTTTGCCTCTCATGAACTGTGAGGACTGTCAAGAAGTGGAGCTACCAGTATGGGGCCAGCAGTTCAGCTCTACCCATTGGAACACAGCTCAGCCTGTTTCAGATCCGCCAGCTAAAATCATCTCCCTGTTATTGGCAAAGCTTGGAGACTTCTTGGTACCAGGTGTGATGATGCTGTTATTCAAAGAGCACAAAATTTCATTAAAGCATAGTGGACAGGAATACTCTTGACTGTCACTTAGTTTCTCATATTGTCACCCTCATTTGATAAATGCCTTACTCATTTTTACCCATTTCCAGCTATGCAAGAATAATCTGGGGTTGTTTTTTTTGTACTATGTGTCTTTGTTTAGGCATACCCAATTACTTCCATTAAGTCCTTAGTAAGTCCTGTATTTAATAACAAATCCATAGAAAGTCATAACAAAATGAAATAACCAATGTCCAGTTTTCAAAAATTGCATTCACCAAAAATGCTAAAAAATGAGTAAGGTTTTTATCAAATGAATGTGACAATATACCATCTGAATTTTTTCCAGGATCTTATTTTCAACTTTTCTTTTTTTCTCATGATAACATTTTTGCACTGAAAAGTAAAAGGCAGTATGTACAACACTGAAAATAAAGAGATGTACAACATTGAAAAGAGAGGTACATGTTAGGAAATATTTTAACTTTACTTTTCCTTCAAGGGAAAAAAAGTACCCTCACTTCTATCCTTCTATTCTTTGATGATTCAGTCAGATTGTGGAAATAGGGGGCAGACTGATAAATGATTTCCATCTGGTTATAAATTTTTTGTTCTCAATAGCAATGCATAAAATCATACATTGAAACCTCAGAATTTCGGCTACATATTAACTCTTAATTATTCTACATAGTCACCATCGTGATCTTCACATAGCCCCCAACGGCAGACTGGTTGGTTACATGATCAGTGGCACTAGTGGCAAATATCTTTCACTACTTCTGCATCACTATCTTAACAGTTTATTTTCAGATATGGCAAGAGTCAGACTGTATGCAGGGTGCATTAAGGTCAGAAGTTTTAACAGCTTTAAGGCGTCTTGTATTTGCAGATGAGTGTTGGCGTCATTGTTTGTGCATTGAGTCTTTACCATGTCAGAACAGTCTCAGTCCAACTTTGAGAGCTCATGGAGTTGAAACATATTAATCTGAGTTCACTGCTTGTCATTATTCTAGAAATTACATGTGAACTTTGCCTTCCATGTTCCAGAAAATGGAAAACAATAGTTTGTTGTTTAGGCAAAAACTTTGAACCAACTTGGACTAGATTCTATACCTACAATCCATTGATTGTACTTTATTTTCTAGGTCACAATGGTATAAGCCCATTCATCTCCTGTCACAATTTTCTGAAAAAAAGAAGAAAAGTCTCCCCTTCTTTGTCATATCATTTCAAAAGTAAGGTACAAATTTCTTTCCTCTATGGTTTTATTTCTGTAGTCAGTTGTCTTGGGATCCACTATGCAGAAACTTTTCAGTAGCCCTGAAGAGATATTTTGATATGATGCTACTGTTCATTTGAAATTCCAAATTCATTAGCATTTTCTTTTTGTTTGAGCCTTTAGTTTTTCCTAACCATAAAGTCATCTGCCTCTTGGTGATTGTTAAGCTCACATAAATTGACCTATGGGCATGCTTGAGATCATGCATATTTGACTTTGTGGGGTCCCTTCTTCAAAACATTCTTTCCCATTTTCAAACTACTGCATCAGAAATGTATGTATTGCCAAAAGCAGACTATAATCTTTTATGGATGTTTGCAGCGGAGGGCCTTTGAGTGCTTTTTAATAAGCCTTTTATTGGAAATCACTGTTTTCTCATTTACTAGTGCAACATCACTGAAATATGAGCACAAATGATATCGGAGTTTGAGAGCATCCATTTTGAGTAAACCTTTATGCAAGAAAAATGCTAGTTTTTATTATCATTCAGCCAATCAGTCAATGTTAAATGAAAAATGATTTTAAACGTACCATGTTTCTCAGGAGATCAAGTCTTGTTGTCCAGTCGCTCTTCTTCCCAAGAGGCATCTGTCCCAGGTAGAGCCTCAAAATCTAAGGACTTAGACAAAAGTGAGGACAGTGATGTCCAGAGAGGAAGATTGTCAGTGTTTGTACATAAGAGGGAGGACCAAATGTCTCATGATATCATCCAATTTTTGCTCAGGTGAGATCTCATTTATCTTATTATAATACTGCAGAATGTACCCAGATAACTGGAGAAAATACTTTTTATTGTATTTATTTAAGTTTGCTGTAATGAGGTTGGAATAGATCAAAGTGTATGCTACAGCGGGCTCATGAGCTGTCCAATTAGTATGAAGTATTTCGTGCAATTGATCTAAGTTTCCTGAAACCATAATGATATATCTGTTCCCACAAGCCAGCTGCTATTGAGTGACTAAACAAATTTTAAAAATGTGAATTGCATAAGATCTTAATGCTAAATTTCCTTCTCTGATGGACAAGTTGTAATGGGATACATTTTGCACTTACATGGATTGAAGATTAATGTTAATATGGTTTTACATCAGCTAACATGCTGAGTTGACATACAAAATAAGGAGATGGTGAATCAAGGCTAAGTGAAACATATTTTTTGAGTTAGGTTTCTCGACCGCTTTGATAGTCAAATTGTTTTTTAAAAAAAGCTCATGGGACCAGTGGTTTGAATCATGGCATTGTTGGTCTGACATTGGGTCTGTGAGACAGATTTTACACAAATTTTCTAACTCCAATTATGTTTACAAAGGTCAGTACTAACTGTGCTGGGGAATAGGCTGGGCCTGCTGCAAGCTGGAATTTTAATGTTCTTTGACATATTCATATTTATATGTTTGTGTTTAAGATGATATGGCTTTGATAAATCATAAGAAATTATTTATGTCAAGAATAAGATTGTTTTGAGATTTACTTTTTTGCTTTTTTCCATTAAAATAAGAAGTTTTTGTTTCTTTTCTCTGCTCTGTCTTTAGATGCGACATATTATTGTGAGCTTTTAATGGCATTCATATTTATTTTTCACTGAAACTTTGTGCTTTTCTGCTCCCTAGCTCTGATAATCGCCCTTTCCGTCTAGTGGGCAGTGCCAATGTGGACAAAGTGGTCCGAATGGACAGGGAAATAACAAAGGTAATAAATATTACAATTTCTTCTTAAGAAAAGACAGTAAGTTTTAGGAGTTAGAAAAGCAAATTTATAATAATGTCCTTTTCCTTTAAAAAATCAAAAGAAACATGGAAATTTTGCCTCACATACAACGGATACCCTTTCCAATTCTTCACTTCCTATTACCAACTCTGCTGCAATTTCTTTATATGTTCTTCATAACAGAATGGCAAAGCAGAGCTAACAACAGAGGATGCTGTGAATGCCTTCAGAAAAGCCTACAAGTGGGCACAAATGGGACTTGTTGTCTCCACTGCTCCTCCATCTGATGCCCCTCCAGCAGAAAACACTGGTGGGGACAAGAAGAAAACAACGTCTGAAGTCATTTGTAAAGAGAAGAATTCTGAATTGATAAGGTTTGGAAGATACTCATCAGTTTTCATTTTAAGTTACAGGTTTTGCTTTTTCCCGGTTTCAGTGAAAACATCTTTTCAGGCCGTTGGATTGAACAAGATAATGTAACATAGTATTTCTTTAGGTTCATTCTCAAAGAGAAGCTTCAATTAGAAATAAACCTTAAATCACCCCACCATCCACCTAGAACCACCCTCTCTGTCACATGAAAATTGGTGAATCATTGCCCTAGAACTGCTATTTTTCATTTCAGCTTATATAAGCAGCCAGAATGTGCTGCATCAAATTTTAAGTCTTACAAAATAAATTCTGATAGCTTTAGATATTGGTGCTATTATCAGAGTTAAACCCCAAAATAGTGCCCTCAAATTTTGAAACTAAAAGAAAGACAAAGTCCCTTTTTCTTAAGTAGTTGGATGTTGTGCTTAGAATTCTATGAAATAAAGTTGGCCAGAAAAGTACACATTACATGGAAATTCCTCAGAGAATTTTTAGTCCAGTAAAACAAAAATTCAACTTTGATATACTCAACTTCAAGAAAAACGCCTCACTTAGTACATTTAAAAGTATGATAAAACTACTCAAACTGTTCCTCTTTACAGTCATTTGGACAGGAAAGTCAATAACATGTATGACCACCTCTGGCAGCAATTGTGCCATGAATTTGTTGTCTCATTGACCTCATTAGATGGGAAATGTCAACTTGTGGGATATTTTGCCATTCTGCGGTGGGTGCATTTCGAAGGCTCTGGATGTTGATTTTATGATTGACATACACCCTATGTCCCAGTTGATCCCGTACGTGTTCAATGGGACTTCAGTCACAGGAGTATGGAGGCCATTGCATAACAGTGAACTGCTGTTGTCCAAGGGAATGATTTCATACATGAGCCACATGTGCCGGAGCATGACCTTGCTGAAATGTGTACAGGTTTGGGTTGTTTTGAAAAAATGGCAGAACAATAGTTTGCAAAATGTCTTGAAGATAAGTTTGTGCATCCCAAAACACCGCTGAAAATGTGCAGCTGGGTTATGTTGTGACGGCTGATTCCAGATCAGACTGTAACAGTGCCTCTTCTCCATCTGTCATATTCTACCACACAGCAGTAAGCATATTGTACATTCTTTATGCTTCCACCTGTGCGTTCTTCAATCCACATGGGGCACACAGAACCTAGACTCATCTGAAAACACTTCACCATCTCACTCCTTATTCACCAATCTCACATGCTGATTGCACCTGTTCAAATGTATCCAATGACAGGCACCTGTGAGTACTGGACCACAATGTGGTCTGCAATTCCTTAATCCTGATGATTCTAAACACCTGCAAATTGTCGTTGTGATCACATGTCCCCTTAATCTTAAGTTGTTCCTTACTGTGACGGCTGCAGGAAGAAAACGATACCTCAGGTGGGGACATAGCAATGGCGTGGTCCTGTTGAAGACTTGTCACCCTTGGCTGTGTCCTGCTCTTTGCCTGTCATAGACACTTCTGGTTGCATGAAGTTGTTCTTGTAGCCTTCTAATGGTCCTTTAATAACATTGAAAGATGCTGCAATATGTCTGTGGCTCATGCCAGCATGCAACATTCCAATAGCTCTATTTCATTCTTCAGGCAACAGCCTAGGAATGGTGTTAGAGAAAGATTTCAATATGTCAAACAAAACAAATGGGTTTTTCGTTTTGCAGAAAAGAATCTGAACAATTGCAAAAAGTTTGATCAAAATCGACTTGACTGGAAGTGAAAAATCAAGAAAATGATATTGTGGACATTTTACTCATGAACATTCACTGTGACTTATTTTCAGGTGTCCAGGCATCTTTACTTTGTAGCTGGATGTTAGAAGAGTACTTTGGAATGATAGATTTCAAAAAGTGGTGTCAAAACAAACTCTGCACACAAACAAAACAAAATAAAACAGCAAAACAAAACTTTATAAATGGCTTTCCCTGCAGTCAGCCCAAAGCGCTGTACATTAAATTTGAAAGAAAAAAAAAAGTCACAGACATCATGAAAAGGATAAATAAGCTATGTACAAAAACAAACATAGATAGACAAGCAAACTGATAGATACACAGGCAGATAGATGAAGAAAGAGAGAGAGAGAGCAAG
>JAOWAY010082436.1:0-11312 GCA_028565895.1 Goniobranchus geometricus
ATTTTCCTGTAACATTTGCTTTCAAATGCTTGGATCTTTCTTGTTGTTTCGGCTGTCATGGTCCAGCTCTCACAGCCATAGAGAAGGGTGGACAGGATCAAGGTCTTGTACAACTTTACTTTTGATGCCAAGCTGATGTCTTTGCTTTTCCAGATCCTATGAAGTTGTGCCATTCTGGATGTTGTGATGGCAAGTCTGATCTTGATTTCAGAACTGGAGCGGCCGTCCTTAGTGAGTGTGGCACGTAGGTATTTAAAAGCATCCACCTCTGCAAGCTGTTGGCCATTCAGGGTTATATATGTAGAGATGTTTTTTGTGCGATTGACCATAATCTTGCTCTTTTCACTGCTCACTTCCATGCAATACACCCCTGAACTGTGAACCAGTCAGTTGGTGAGATCTTGTAATTCTTCAATACTGTCTCCCATTAAAAGAATGTCATGTGCAAAGCGCAGATTGCTGATTGTTCATCCACAGATGGAGATTGAGGATTCGAATTTCTCTTATATTTCTCTCATGATGTTTTCCAGGTAGAGATTGAACAGGACTGGAGAGAGTAGGCACTCTTGGGGACACCGACTGATGTGTCTTTAAGTATTCTCCACTGTTGCTGTTGAGGAGGACGGCACTGCTGGCATTGTTGTGCGGTGACTCGATGACTTGGATCAGTCCCTCCTCGATGCCAAAGCCTCTCAAGACATGCCAAAAGCCTTCTTAAAATCGACAAAGTTGTGGAATATTTTTACTTTCACTTTGAAAAGCCGCTGTCACTATGGGTGATGATAATGGTTATCGGCACGATTCTGGCTCATATAATGTTTTTCATGGAAAACTGGGTCTAGATCTAGAAGTGAGGTTAGTTTGAGAAGCTCAGATTAAGATCTACAGACCAGAATTACCAGATTTTGATCTAGATCTAGAGTGGGAAAAGGATGGCTTGACCCCAATGGGCGTGGCACATTGCCATCTGATAAAAGTAATGACTTGGATAGGTCTACTGACATTCAGGTACCCTTCAATTAGGAGTACCGGTATTCAGAAGGACTTGAGACATTTAAACCCAGTGACTGGATGGTAGGGTTTAATAGAGATAATGAAGACATACTTTTGCTATACTAGTTGATCGTTCATGGCAGTCATATCTTGTTTATTTTTTCACAAGTGTTTTGCATGTTTTCTCTGTTATTATAGATAATAGTATAAAAAATGAAATACAACAAAAAACACCCTTGTTTTCTAAAACACACTCTACTTCGTTCTGATCACATTCTTATATAATAATTAAACAACCAAACAAACTTAACTGTAAGTGATGTTTGATAGGCACTCTGACGAGTCCTTGTAGTGGGATGGGTACAAACAAGATGCCAAGCACTCGACCATTAGGGTAACGTGGCAACAAGACAGGGCGTTTGTACCCATCCCACTACAAGGACTCGTCAGTCCCAATCAAACATCTCTTACAGGTAAGTTCATTTGACTGTTTAACTCTCACTCATCCGTAGCGGGATAGGCCCAAATGATATTTTAAAGTATCTGTCTTGTTGACTGAATGCTATGCCACATATTGAATCAGGCCTCTAAACACCATTAGAAAACAGAAGCTGCAATGTTTTGGACACACAAAGACATTGAACACTGGATAAACACATAATGAAAGCCAAGGTAGAAGAAAAGAGAGGATGAGGATACTCAGCACAAAGGTGTGTGAGAGATGTTTAAGAATGGGGATCAAATCCACTGAGGCATGGAGGCTAATAAAAGACAGAGTACTGTTCTACAGGAAAATTTGGGAAGCCATGCCCAATAGAAGGTAAAGCTACAGCGGATAATCCTTACACTCTGATTGCTTTAAGTTTTAATAAAAGTTTTTATTCAGGAGTGTTTGCCAAATATCAAACACAATACAAATAAAATGCAACTCACAAAAGGATTATGCCAATTGAGATTCATAATCCCTTTTCTGATTAAGAAGGAGACAGTTACTTAAGAAGTAAATTATTATTCTTTACATGGATAATCATGGTAAATGATAGTCATTTTAAGCCCCAAACAACAACATTTTCTATATTCCTACAGTTTTTGTCTCAAAGGCAGTTTTGGTCCAATCATTTTGAAAGGGTTACAGAGTCTAAACAAGACATCTGAAAATATAAATGTATGATAATCCTTTACAAACATGCTTACCTCTGTATAATCCATTTCATCATGTAACACATAGGCATCTGTCCATCTTTCCAGAAACCACATAATTGTTCCGCTAACTTGAGGACTTAAAAATTCTCGCAACTTGGCTTCACAAGCCTTATTCTCTACATCACACAACCTGAACACAGCAGTGATTAGCCTGTCAAGAGGAGAAGCCAGAAATGAGTTGTACTCAAGAAAAACATAGACAATAATTTGATTCTTGATTCTAAGATGAAGCAAGATGTGGAAAAGTTAAAATACTGCCTCAAAGCTAAATTTCAAATGAAAAAGGATTTTGAAGATTTACATTGCAGACCTGCCTACTTATGATTTGCAAAATTAGTGATGAGAATGTCAAATTTCAGCAAATGGAACAAGGTTCACTCTAAACAATTCCAAACAAGGAATTTCCACCGTCAGTGATCTTAGGGGAAATTTGGCACAGGTATCTCGTGAATCATTTGCACCTATTGGCCTATAGTTATATTACGTTTGCAAAGCCATCAAGCTAAAACTAAAAGAGCCTAGATGATATAGATCTAGGTAAAAATTTAATTCATTTTGATATAAAACTAGTTTCAAAGGGCTAAACCACACCTAGAAACAAGCTGGTAGCACAATTGAGGAAACCATAAAAGTTAACAAATTAAATGAGCATCATTGGAAACGGCCAGACAGAGAGATAAGGTCACAAAGTATAGGGTCTTTGAATACATTCGGATTTAGTAATACCTTGATGATTACAATTATTGCAAAGGTAGTGGGCACTAGCAAGTCATGATCATTTACAATCTTTGGTTACTAACAATCGTTGCTAAAGTATGTCATTTAATATAACTCATAATTGGTGATCTGCCTGTAGGCCATGACATAAGTTAAAGTAGTTAACTGAAAAATTCTATTTGCCTTTAATAAAATATTTGCCACCGAATATGTGTGTAAAATAACTAGGAAAGCCTTTTAATAATGGTCATGAATCTTCCTCAATAGGTCTTACATTGATAAGGCTTCTACAATTATGTCTTTTTAACAAGGATGAAAAAGGTGGCTTCAAAGTTGATGCCCTTTCCACGTTCCAAGACAGAGTTGGCACCAAAAACTGTAGCTCAATAAGCTAAAAGAAATATATTTTGATATTCACATTCTAATGAAAAATGTTCATTATAAAAAAAAAGGATTACCTAACAATACAGGCTTAACTCAAACATTTCAAAGATTTTTCTCCATTCCTATATAAATGCTCCAACAATAGACAAAACACTTCATTATCATATGTAAACACCTTGTTTAAAGCTCTCAACTTTAGCTATCCCATCTTCAATGACTTTCACAATCAAAGCGTTTTTGGTAAGTTTTTTAGTTATGGATTTGTCTAGGACGGCCTCCCATGGAAACAAATAGCATGGAAAATAAAAATAGGGGATGACAATGAAATGGGAAAACAAAATTCATGTCAACCTGATAATTGGATCCACTGTTGCTTCTTGTACTGGCTCCAACTTTTCTTGAAGAGATGACAACATTTTGAGTGTGGAATTGACATCAACTGTTTTTGACTGATCAATGGAATATTTCATGATAGTTGTCGGAATTGTTGGAGTTTCACCCTCTGCTGCATCCGCTAAAATATTACCTGGAGTAAGGACACATTCAAGCATAGAGCAAGGTTATACTAAGCAAAATGGATTTGATGACTTATAGTGCTTGGAGGTGCATAAAAATGTGAGTTAAGTTCATGGCTTGACCACCAACTTAAGATTTAAGAGATTGGTTATCAGCACTGTCATTACTGATGGTAGCACAAGACGCTATGAAATCCTTTACGTAACATTCTGTAGTTCACTCAGGACTTTGTTATTTCATTATTAATTGTATGAGTATGCTTAAAATATTGGTTGAAATTTCTTCGAGGTGGGGGAACAATTTTGAAACATGTTCCTACATGTATAACAATTTGAGTCACATGCAGGTCTGATGGAGTGCAGGGTTGAAATATGTATATTTTTCCCCCATCTTTCCAGCTGACATGCAATGGCTACCATCTTTGATTTTGCCTCTAAATTTCTAACAAACTCAAACACATTATACTGCCACATTTTCTCATGTATGTCCATCTAATTTCATGGATATCTTTTTATGGTACAGTATCAAAAAAACTGTCACATGGATTTTTGGTTTTGCATGAAAGTTTTATTGTTATCAATTTTTGAGACAGAAAAACCCTTTATATGTAAATGAAACAAAATGTACAAAAAAATTTAAATTTTAAAAATCAAATCAAATTTCGACAAACTTATGCTAATTACAAAACATCTTTGATAATGTTCCGCATTTTGATTCTAATTATCAGTTCCCTCACTAAGAAAAAAAGTAGATTAATTAACCATCCCAATTAAAAAATAAGGGAGATTACTATACTTCTTTGGCTCAATTCAAGTTTTGCCTGTGCACGTACATTTAAAAACTGATCTAACATTCATGCAAACATGTTTGATGCATTTTCAGGAGGTTAATGAGTGCTTTTACTAAATTCAATGTGAGTTTTGAAATTCACCAAGTAAAATAAGCATTAAAAAAATTTCCCTTGTACAAATTACGACTCACTATCCACAGCCAATGACGTGGGCTACTATCCCTAATTTGCGCGACACTCTCCAGAGCATTTGCACGATGGAAGGGGCTCAATAACAGACCTTGCTGAACATAGTTTTATCAAGCTTAAAGTCTAATCGACCCTAAAAATGGTCTAGATCTTGGCCATACAAAAGATCGCTCTATCAACAAAATTAAAAACAGGTATGAATACACTGTTAGCAATCATAAAAATAAGGAAAATGTTTCAGACCATTTAGATCTGGATTCATATCTAGAATCTAAATTCAAGACAAAGATCCAGCAGTGCTTCAGGGTGAATGTGCACATTGCACATTTAGATCTTGCTTGGTTTCAAAGCCATTTTTAAGGAACAGACAAGTAAATATTACTAAAAGAAGTATGAAAAAGGACCAACCTTCTTTCCCATGAAATCGTGGTTTTTTTGACTAGGTCATAAAAAAAAAAAACTGAGAAAAATGTGATTGCCATCGAAGACCAAAAAAAAAAAAATTTTTTAAACTTGAAAACATATAAATGTGATGAGACACACAAACTTACAAGGAGCATAAGTGTACATCTCTCCTCCTCCTTTGTCATCTCAGATGCAAAAACCTGAAGCTCACCTCTCATTTTCCTTCTTATACTTTCCTTCATGGAAAGCCCAGAGCTCACACAAAAGGAGTTCTTTATGTTTGCTTGCTATACTCAACCAAAGAGCATCTCTTCCCATTCTAAACTTATTTCTCAATGCAGAATATAACTGGCAAGGTCACCAATGAGCTCAGCTGCAGTAGCAATAAATGCATATGCTATCAGTTGAACACATTTTTTTTCTTACAACAGGACAAAATGAGGTTATGAGTAAACAAACTGCCTACAACATACTGTAGTGTTATATTTCGCAGTCTTACTCCTGTACCCTCATTACTTCAACTTGTGCATGAATGTAGAGAAAAGAGTATCACAAAGAACAACACTGAACACCACATGCTAGTAGTGGTAACAAAGACGTGTTGAAGCATTTTTTGACAGGTAAAAGGGTTGCTTTTCGTCTAAAGTTGATGACCATTCTCAAGAATCAATCAAATCTAATCATCCCCCCCCCCCACACACACACACACAAATCTTGTACGTTTTGTGTGGTCAACAATTTCTTTTCCAGAACCCACTCCGCTTCTCAAGTGGATTTGTCAAATGAAAAGATTATAAGATTTGGCTCTTTGGTTTAATTGATAATAATAAATCTCATTTCTTTATTACATTTGTTTGAAATGGGTGAACTTTTCAATAAACTCACCAACTACTAATATTATCCAATGAAGATCTTCTTGAAGAGAATTTAAGCCACTCATATCAACTGTTGCCTCATGGCTGCTTACCATATCTCGCTGTTGTTGAAGCGAATGCAACTGATTTCTAAAAATTGCTACTCTGTCTTCTAAAATCCTGTTTGGGGAGTAAAAGATAAATATCATCAATAAAATCATATGGTCAAGAGAAAAATAGGCTGGTTCAAAGTTTTCAAAAGGCTGATTTCAATAATTCAACTTCGTTTGAATGGCTACATACTTGGTCTGATTGGTGAAGAGAAAAAAATTGTTTTATTCTGCTTTATCTTATTTCCTTATGAATGAATCTGGTTGTCAATGCCACATTTAAAGAGAAAACCCTCTGAAGTCTATTTTGAAAAATCAGAAAGTTTTTTCCATGACACACACACATACGCAATCTCTGTCGGTCTGTCTGTCTGTCTGTCTCTGTCTGTCTGTCTGTCTGTCTCTTTCTCAATTTTCATTCTACACCACAGTGTAGTTGATAGGTCAAAATCCTATTGAGACATATGATTTCTGAGTTGTTATCATAGTTTCTTGCAAAACATTAAGGCATAACACCGTCATTAATGTGAGTAATGAGAATACTTCAGAAAATATTTGTGACTATTAAATATAAAAATGTTGCAAAAGAGTCTACTTTGATAACAGAGGCACAGAGTGGTGTGGAACAATTCGACCCAAAGCACCAATGCAGCACAGTTGATCAGCAAATTTAAATCTGTCGTCCTCATCGACTTCATCAAACTCTTCTTCTGAATCATTGGAATTCTGAAAAGGTAAAAAACAATGAAAGAAAATGCCCTCAACCTTAAATGACTTAAAATAAAAAATACACCAATCATCAAAGCATAATAACAAAAAAGCTCATGCATTTACATGCCTCGCAGGCCATCCGCTGGTGTAACGATCCATGCAGTGTGTGTTCAGAATTGCATGTGTGAAGGAATGGTATGAAGAAACACACCGATGCCGCATTTGTCTTTCATAGTTACTTATGTGCTCTCTCTCTCTCTCTCTTTTTTCCAGACATAGTGAAATACAATGACTTGGGTTTTTTTTTCCCCGTCCAGTTTCTTGAAATATCAGACCCAAAAGGGATTTTTGCAAAATTGTCGACCTTTACCCAATTTCCCGACCCTGCGGGAAAACTGGTTAAATCTTGATCTTGAATCTTGGTGCTCTTATTGCTCTGTCTCAATATGCTGGCTGACTCGAAAGTCATAATTTTTGGATCTTTTATTTTAGCTGATTTTATTGCACTTTGTTATATATACCCTACTTGATTTGTCATTTCTGAATTTTACATTTTTCTCCAGACATCAAGCAGAAATTCCGCAAAATCCCTAGGATTTCTGGAGTCGTGCATTGTCCACATTGTCAGAAAGTTCTAGTGTACACAGACCTGCTACCAGGACCAACAAACCTCACTACAAGACTTTTTTGGCTATTCATTTTGACACTTTTTAGAGCCTACATCATCCTTACTAGATCCATTATCATTCGTAGATCTATTTTTTTTAAAGGTCCATATCTAGATCCATCTCTTGATCTAAAAAAGCAGATTGATTTCTTATACAGAGTTCTACTGTCCACTCAATGCCTCAGGCCAATCTAGATTTAGATGTCAACTAAATCCGTCTAGGGGAAACTCTAAACCCAGCTGCCTAATAACAACCAGTGTATTATTACAAAGTTCACAGTAGACCAATTAGTGTTAGTATTAGTAATTAGAACTACATATGGACATTCTTAGTCTATTTGGATATAGAATTATGTTTCAAATACTACACACAGATCAAAATGTCTATCTAAATCTATATCCAAATTTAATCTCAAGATAATTCTAGATGTTAATTTGAATTCATCCTTTTACAGAGTCTAGTATCTATAAACAAGGGCTATCAAACAGATCACTACATTTTTAAATTCGAACTTTAGATCACATAAAGTTGAATACCATGGTAATTTAAACAATTTTTTGCCATCATGATCAGCCTCTCCCAGTCAGGGCTAGATAAAATCTATTTAAATTAAATCTAGATCTAGCATTACACACAATTTTAAATCACAGTCAGAAATAACAGATTGTTTCATCCTATATCTGAAGATTTGATCTAAGCTACATAATATATCCAGGAACATTCGTCACAAAATAGCAGCAACTTACACAATCACAATGATAGTTCATAGCATCATGCCAAATATTCTGTTTGTTACCAGACTGATAACAAAGCTTTAATGTCTTTTATATCTATAAGTGTTTATCAGTAAGAAATTCTAGAGAGGGTAACAAGGCCTAACTATGAAGTAGGACTTGCATTCAAACTGAGGATGAGAGCCAGAGAAATGCAAGTACTGATTACCCGGGACGCGGAGTGTAAAAAATCTGGATTCAGCTGATCAAAATCCAGAAACTGGGATTTGAAGGAAAAACTGCAAAAAATGAGGATGATCCCAATCAAATAGGGATAAACGGTGGATCTGTGTAAACATTTGACTGTGATCTGAATATCAAATTGACAAGATGTTGCTTTGCACCCTCCATCCATGTGTTTTTCAATCAAGCCACAAACTTATCCTAAGACATGGTAGTACCCCAATGAAAACAGGTCATGTTTGTGGTACAAGCTTTATGGTTGCTGGAACATATTTTGCAACAAAACAAACCCAACTTAAAATTCCATGTCTCCTACAAATAAGGCTGCATAAGTTGTCTTGTCTTGTTTCCTATCATTGTCTTTTTTTTCAAATTAAAAAGCCATTCTTAAAATCAAGTCAACATTTCCTTCCTCACCCAAGACTGCATGCGAGGACCCATGCTCATATCTACAGTGAGGAAAAAAGTTTGCTTGATTTGTAAATCAATGCTTGACATCCAGACCTCCAAACTTTTCAATTTTGGACATGGGGAGATTTGACAAAATCCGGGGAGATTATCCTATATTTATCGATTTGCGTTTTAAAAAGTTTGAAAACTAATTTAATGTACTGTGTTTTAAGTGTCTTTCTTTACATACCAGTATTCGACAGGCTTCATCCATCAACAAAGGAAAATTTAGACTAGGCTTGGGCAGGCCTTCACAAAGTTGACTGATTTGAAAATTTCACTATAAGATTTATCTTGGTCACTCAATCAGGACCCAAATCCTAGGCCAAACTGAAAAATGAGGAGATTTGGGGCATATATGGGGAAGGTGGGGTTTTAGGCAAAATATGGGGAGACTCTCCGTAAAACGGGGAGACTTGGGAGGTCTGGACATCCCTCTGAGGCTTAATGGTACTAGAATAACAAGCTTACCTGAACTCTGAGGCCATCAGGGGCACCAAGGTGACATTGCATGTATGAATTGAATACTTCAATAGAATATGAATTGAGAACATTAGGTGGGAGGGACTCTATTTCATGAGTAAGGCACATCCAGGTTTCTAAGAGCTTCTCATAGGATTCCATGAAAACAGTATCATCTTTGTGCAGCTGTAAAAATTTACAAACATTCTTTTAACAAAAGTTACATTTCAAAAAGTTGACAATCATAAAGAACAAGGAGCAACCATGAACAACTTAAAATCATACTAATTAAAAGCAAAATAAGCCTCATTAACATGAGAATAAATAGGAACAAAGAACAAACAAAAAAAAGAAGAAAGATATCTCTGGGAAGTGTCAAGAGATTAAACAGGATTTAGAATCAACAATATTGATCAGTTTCTTCTTTAACATAATTTCAATCTCTAGAATTTTTCTTAAAGTAGGATTTGAGGTTTTGTAAAAAGGTACTGATATAATATATTGCTCCCATTTTCAATATCTATCAAACTGTTACCTTCTTTAGGAGAAGATCAAATTAGGCATCTTTGTTAGCTTTAAATAAACTAGCACAAAATCTACAAGATGCACATAGCAACCATAAATGAAAAGTAAGAATTGCCTGCACTTTAGAAGAAAAGGCGAAAGTGTATGGCAATGTTGCTCTTTGCCTAAGCATGTGATCTAAATTTAAATTAAAATATGTATATCCAGAAAAGTAAGTTCTCAGATCTAAGCTAATTAAGGAAAGTAAAAAAAAAAAAAATATTCTCCCTATTCTACATTGTAAAATTAAGATATCTTAAAAGTATTCTATCATGGTTCAGACAGCATTCATCCACAACCAGACATATACTATAAGTTCTGCATCATGGATGTATAACAAGATATAGCTCATGAGATTTCTGAGCTGGCACAATCAGCTTTTATGATGTTTAACTATTTAATTTTCATTATAATACTGAACCCAAGCATCTCGATCTACCTATGATTCTCACCTCTCTTTCAACATCGACAGTGGGATTGTCAATAATGGTTCTGTATTCAATTTGAGGTCATGCATCCCTATTTAATTAAACTTTCCAAGTAGAATGGTGGTCTAGTAACTGTGTGTTAACAGGTTACTGAGCGTTTTTGTGTTATTTAGTCACAATGGGTGTCTGAAGTGGGGCTTATTTCTTCTGCTTTTCATAGTCAGCTTTCCAAGATGGCGGCCACTTCCACTGGCTAGTCAAGCAGACCATCTCATTCACGCTGAATCTCAAAAACTAATCATCTAACTTTCTTAACAGTTTGTAATGGGCGTTATGCTGACTGCAGAATGAAACTTTTTTTTACCCAAGAAGGTGATGCATTTTGATGGGCTGCATCGGACCTTGAAATGATTTTCAAAAGCTGAGTTATTACAATGAATTCTAAACAGAAAAATGTTTCAACACAGAGTACTCTTTCCTCAGTGTTCCAGCTTCAAGGTTTGGTCAAACACATTGCTGTATTTATGTTGGTCTTGTTGATTTCCTCAACTTCGAACATGAATTCGTTCAATCATTCCATTTTTTGTAAGTTCACAAAAAAAATGTATTTCAATTGATCATGAAGTGAGCTCCAAAAAAGCCAAAACTGCAAAAATGATTACCTTCTGAAGAATGCACATGTCTTTGCTGACATTCGCATTTACGATTTAAAACTTGCTCACACGAAATTACTAGGATGTATCTAGAAGTGTGCAATACTTTGTTTCCTTAGGAGGCCTGGTTTTTTAACTCACTCACTACCGGGCATTTTGACCTCGCCAAGCCGTTCGCTACTGGCGTTTTTTGACGATTTTTTAAAAATCCCCCAAATCGTATTTTCCAAGCCAGGATAATAAAAATCCAGGAAAATAA
>JAOWAY010082545.1:0-11311 GCA_028565895.1 Goniobranchus geometricus
CTCTCTCTCTCTCTCTCTCTCTCTCTCTCTCTCTCTCTCTCTCTCTCCCTCTCTTTCTCTCCACATATGAAGAGACGTATTGATCCAAAGTTAGTAGTACTACTGTCTTTGGTTGATCTCGCAGAGGGAGTCCAATGAAGAGCCACAGAGCAGATTCCCAGAACAAAGAGATTAACATATGGTGAATGGCTGCTGAGATTGAAAATGCCAACACACAGTTAATAGTTATAGAAGAGCACGAGGTGACAAGATAAAATGTTTAAGACAGTCTCTGGTTTTTATGATGAAAAGGTAGGGGGACTTATTTAAAGATCACATGATGTGTATGAGCGAAAAAAAGAACAAGAGGATACAGCACCGAATTTTCACCAAGGAGCAAGATTCTGACACGCCATTCACTTCTCTGTTATCTCAGGAAGGTCATGCTATTATTTTTCTGCTTTTTGTTTGTTATCCAGTGATTTAAGCTCTCCAAATATGTCACTCTCTGCCTGCCCCTTCTTCCTTTCCCCTCAATTTTCCCAGTCAGGGCCACATGTTCAAGTTCCTTATGTCGATTTATATGACCTAAAAACTTCAGTTGTCTTTGTCTGGTTATTTCTAGCAATGATCTTGAGAGATGAGTTATCCGAAAACATAGCTTCAGTAGTGGCACAGCTCTGTGGAACAGCTCACCCGATAGTGTCATAAAATAGTATGTGCCAAGACATTAAACTGCTTCAAGGGACATCTGGATGTATTCTGGAAGAAGTAAGCTATTATGTACAACTGCAGAGCAAGAACCACTACCATGTACTGTACACTATATGAAAGACAACCTGGATACACCTGTGGTCCAGCGTAGTGGCTCACTTGAGCCTTTGCTGGAAATCAAAGCTGAGAAAGTAAAACTTCCGGGATGGAGGTGGAGGTGGGACTGGGAATTCATATTCTCTTGACCACTGACGTAACACCCAAGAAGTAAAAGACTGTCCGACATCTGACTTGGGTAACATGTCACCTGTTAACTAAGCCTAATGGAATGGCCTAAGTAACTGTTTGCCATTTGAACTATATATTTAACCGTAACAATACATTGTCATGTACCATGATGTTGAATCACTTCGTCTCAAAATCGAAAGTAAAAGTAGATCTGGCCTTCTGGCTGAACAAAAACCCGGTCTACTTGTCTCAAGGATTTGGTGCTTTTTAATTCAAAGGAATGGATGATGATGTTTACTGTGTGGAAATGTATCCGTTTTATATATACCCCAAAACCAAGAATATGCTCTGCGAAAATACATTTTACCGTGAAATGCAGAAACAAAGAGGTTTAAGTGAAATTTTATTTATAGTAGCCTACATGACATGATGTCTGATTCTGTCAATTTCTGATGTACGATGAAATTTAAATAGTGTAGTATCTAGATCTAGTAAAGACCTAGATCTATATCTAATGTATTAGCCTGGAAGATAAACGTTTACTTCAACTTTCTGAAATAATGGATGCTTTTTGTTCTGATGTTTTCATGTCCAAGAGTTTGGCTCAGTGTTGGAGAGATGGAGATGATACTTTGACTTAGGTTTACAAACGGCACTGAATAGGCATACTGCTTAGATTTGCGTGCCGATATAGGTCTCATAATAATATTAACAGTAGGGTAAATTTTTCATTGTACACCCATCTCATGTTTGTGGTTTTCTTGACTGTTTTATCATGGTTTTTGATGCCACAAGACCAATTCTGCCATTGAAAATCATCACAAAACACTCCTTTCAGACTAAGAAGGTTCTAAGGAGGGGGTGGATACTCGCATTTGCTCGCACCCCCCTTATCTAAAAAACATCACATGAGGGGTTAATGGTTAAGGGGTTAATAATAAAGGAGTTACCACCTCCGGCTGAATTATTAATTCTCTCCGGTATCGTCTAAATCTAGATTCAGGATTGGAATCTAGAATGATGACGAGACTAGAATATGGGGATTCCTGTGAACCAAGAAAAAGAGCAAGAAAACAAACATTTTTAATCATTGGATCTAGATCTATCTAGGCCAAGTGGTTACACTTACCTGATCGATCATTTCACCAAGCAGGAAAAACAAATCTTATTCCAAATAACTATCCTCACTGCGGTCATGAAAGAAGGAAATCATAGAAAAAAAGCCGAAAGAGGATGGCTCCCATTTCTCTCAACCAAATGTGGTGCCATAAGTTGTCATGTGCATTGAACAATATTACACACTGCAAGACAGATCAGAACAGAAATGACCCCAAAAAACCCAATCGCGGCGGAATTCAGCTGAAATTAGTCCGTACTAGACAGTATTGTTTGTAACTTCTAAACGGTGCATTTCCGACGGATTTCACTATCATTTTCGTGTCCAGCGCATATAATTACCTTCAAAATTCATATTAGAAACAGGGCTGCGAGAGTCGTGTACAGGTAAAATAATAATACCAATTATCATCCTGATCATCAAGTACCGGGTCTGACACAGACATTGGCGACCATGACACGCCCTTCGATTCTCTTTTCAGACAATCTCAGGAAGTTCATGCTCTTAATTGT
Organism: Goniobranchus geometricus; assembly: GCA_028565895.1. Classification (NCBI taxonomy): domain Eukaryota; kingdom Metazoa; phylum Mollusca; class Gastropoda; order Nudibranchia; family Chromodorididae; genus Goniobranchus; species Goniobranchus geometricus. The sequence continues at coordinate 2,551 of JAOWAY010082545.1, forward strand.
CTGCTTTTTGTTTGTCATCCAGGGATTTAAGCTCTCCAGTCAAGGCTAGATGGTTAAGTTCCTTATATGTCGGCCTAATAGTAGGCCTAATAATAATGACCCTGTTAGCAACAACCCCTTTTCTATTTAGCCCTTTAGCATTGATACTCTAAGATATGTTTTTTAGATGAGAGGGGGTGCAGAGGAGAATGCCCCCGCTGTGGATGTATTCCTATTGGTATTGATATCACTCTGTAATCGACTACCAACAGCTAACTCTCCATTAGAAAAACACAGAAGTTAATCCTCTGTAACAATTATTTCAGAGCGTTTAAGTAAACCATAGCCGACTAGCATCGAAAATATAAGCTAGATCATACATCGCTTGTCCGCAAGTAGTATGTAGTCTATTATTTCCATAGAAATCTTGATTTAATGACGGATCTAGATCTATCTGTAGATTCTAGTATTAGTAATTTCAGTTTAAGGCCCGTCTGCTTTAGCTACCTTTCCAGTTGTTTAGTAGATTCTACTTCTACATTCACAGTGCTGAGAGTGCTGATGAATGGAGACACAAAAGTGTGTGCAAGATTTGTATTTTTGGGATCGACATCTTATCAAATATCTAGTTATCACTATTTTTACTGATTACTTCACACAGCTTTATGACATGTGTAACTCGTTCTGATATCACAATCTTTACAATCAGTTGTCTTGTGGTTGAAGCAATACAATTATTTGTGTTTGTGGAGGCTATTGTGTTGATGGTTTGGCAGAAATTTTCAATGATCCTGGTCATATAAAATATAAAAGGTTGTTGTTTCAGTTAGATTGTTCCTTTCCAGCTCAGATGATCTTAGTAGCAAGATCTATTAAAAGGATAGCTTATATCTTATTTTTCTAAAAAAAAAAAAACCATCTCATTTAAAATAGCTAAATATGACCATCATTTTTATCAGCATCTGACATAAGGATCAGAGATTTCATATTCATCCCAATCTGCAAGCAAACAGATAGTATGTACAAACCTCTTTGGTCCACTGCAGAGGTTTGAGAAACCTTTGTAATGTGATTTTCCACCTGGACGACAATGTAGAGACAACTTTTTGTTCAATCAAGAGTATTCAAGACCTAGTTTAAGTAATTGTAGCCTCAGTATTGGTACATTATAATCGGATGAAGAAATCCATAGATAAAATAGATCAGATTCAGATTCAATTTTAGAATTATAGACCTAGACCTGATTCAATTGACATTATAATGAAGTCGTGGATTAGTTGTTTGCCTTTTATGCTCCACTAGGTATGCAGAGGATGAATTGATTGATTTTATACAAATTCAGGATTTCTAATAATTTCTTCTGTGTGTGCATTTTATACTCTACAGACACAGCCTTCCTCTGAGTCTACGGCACCTTTTGATCCTTACAAGTTGAAAGTGGAGGAAGAGGAGAACATCCTCGAGTTTTTAAACAAGACCACAATGAAAGAGCTCAGGTAAACTTTATGACTATGAGATTTTACCTTGAACTTTTGTCCTTTTCTTTTTCTTTCATGATGACATTATCCGATATACATATATCATAATAAAGTATATATATCCATTTAGATGATTTATGGTAATGATAACAACAATGATGATGGGGGTGTTGATGATGGAAAGGGTGGTCATGACAATGATTGTGGTGATAAAGATGGTGTTGAAGATGAAGATGAGATGACAATGATGATGTTGACCATGATAATGATGATGACTTTTCTAATGACCATGATTATATTGATGATGATAACAAAGATGACACTATGACGGCAATGACGATGATGATGATAACGATGATGGTGATGCTTTTACTGTTAACTTTATTTCACTAAAATAATCTTTTTTTCTTTCAGAACTCAAATTTTTTTAAAAATGTCGCTATGTAGTCATTAAATGGAAAGATAATTCATAATCTTCTGTATGCTCTTGTGTTACTTAATTTTTGTTTTTAATTTAAAGGCTATCATCTCTTAATCACTTTCCAAAAATTTCTTTTCTCAGAGGTGTTGACTTTTTCACAAATGAGCAAGTGACGGATGTCTTGCGGTACCGCTCAAAACATGGGGTCTTTTCAACACTAGTTGATTTTCCTTCAATGCTTCAGGTGGATGAAAATACTTTGAGGCACATATACAGCAAAATACTGACACGTTCAAAGATAAAGACAAATACAACTATCTTACAGAAGAATTTTTCTCCTTCCTTATCTCTTCAGGATATCAAAGTGAGTTCAGCATCACTTCCTCACACTCATTTAATAAAAATGCCCAACTCATTTTTGCCTATTTTGAGTTAGCTATGCACAAGAAAAAAGTGTTGTCTTTTTGTAATCAGTACCTTTTGTTAGGCATATTCGATTTTTTCTAATTTAGGGCCTTTATATAGTAATCAAATACAAAAAAATGTCTTAGCAGAATGATGGAATCAATGTCTAGTATTCCAGAATTGTATTAATCAAAAGATGTAAATAAAAAAAAATGAGCTAGGCATTTATCGAATGAGCATGACAATGTAGTCTTAGTTGTGTATTTATATAATAGATTTCACCTATGTGTACAGCTGTCAAGAGGAGGCGAAAAGTCCTTATGTGGGTTATGCCCTGAATTGAAAGCTGTAGAGGGATCTTGTTTTACATGAAGCTTCTTTGGTGTTGCATCAGGAATATGATAAAGAAAAAGAGACAAGATATAGAACTGTGCAAATCAAAGTAATATTGAAAAGATATTTGTTGTAGTCAAGAAGAATGAAGGAAATTTAATAATCAGACTAACTTGCAACGCGACCATTGCTTTGGTGGACCCACTTCATACCTTTGTTGCTTGTGACCAAATTGGACATCAGGGTGAGAAATCCCTGTTAAGTTATTATTATTCCAGTATCTCTTCAAGTCTAACATCACTATTCTGGTATTTAATAAAAATATTATAAGGATAGGAAGGGGATGGGGAGAAAATTTCAACACTTCTTGTTATCACTGAGTTTTTGTTATTCCTGCAGTCATATAACACGATGATCTCTTGTTGTGTTTGTCTGTCTTATCTCTAAGCTGCAAGCCTCTCATGGTATACTGTGTTGAATAAAGGGGTTTCAATATTCATATTCCGTTGTGATCATTTGCCTTCATCCATTGAGGGTTATCAATGGTTATATTCTGTAAAGTTACTGTTAACCTTCATTGAAGCACATAAGGCTTAAATACATGAAAATTATTCCAAAGGCTGAAAGGTTTTGAGAAAAATTTTTCATCTATGATTAGGCATTGTAACTGTCAGTCTCTAAACGCCGAAGTGAGAAATTGGGTCCCAACGTTTTTGGCTCCTTATGGCTGGAATGAGTGCTTCCCATCTCCCTTCTGGTTCCTCTCATCGAGAAGGGCATAGAAGGGGAAGGAGTGATAGAGGAGGAAAGCTCTTACTCTGGTTTGCCACATTGGACCTCTATTAGGGTTTGCTCTTTAGAATGTTCCTGAAAGTCCCTCAATGTGTAAATCTGTTGATATTTGTAGAAGGCATAGAATTGATATTTGCACAAGAGAAAGGGGACACTCATTCTAGTCAAACAAAGCCAAAAAGATCATGACCCAATTTCTGACCTACACATTTAGAAACTTACAGGGACGATAGTTCCCTTGAGTGTTACACACAAAAAAACAACCCCCCCCCTCCCCCATGAAACAAAAAAGAAAAAAAGAGACCAACAAGAGGCTCCTAATAGATCATCTATTTTTGTGTGGCATTTCACCCTCTTCATCAACTACAGGCTTTCTCATCTGTCACTGGCTTGGAAATTTGTCTGGATTCAATTTACTTTGCTCATCTCAAAAGCAACCTGGAACTCATGTCATGGAATCACATCTCATATGCTGACATTGACTACCGAAGACCAGAACCTACACACATTTTTGAGATGGTGAGTATCTGTGCTTTGCATCTAATTTTTGACCCGCAATAGTCGATCATTACTATTTCTCAAGAACAAAAATGAAATATCTCTCATTTTTGACAGGTATTTTCTAAATGTACTGGCTCTATCACTCTCTCTGGATGATGCTTCCCTAGTTGCAGATTGGTAAATTTCTCTTTCCCATGCCATTCTTTCACTTTCAGTTGCTTATATCTTCTCTGACAACTAAAGAGCTAGACAAATGCAATTTGAATTGCTCAACTTTGTAATGAAAGACAAATCGACAAGAAAGTGATCAGCCCTTTCTTAAATATTATATTGAAAATATTTGCATGTCCCTTAGTTAAATTATAGCACATGTACAACATTGTCAGGAAAGAGTCAATGAGGGCAAGGAGGAAGTACAAGCTTATGTAATTACAAGCTATGAAAAAAATTATTTGTCTTTTTTTTCTCCCCACTACACCGTGACATCTCTTACTTGTTGCTGTTCTTTTTTTGGAGCGTTTAAAAAAAACTTTTCTCTTTATATGAGTGCTCATGAAATATTGAATAAGGTATCAGTTTTCATAAACCAGTTTATGATTTACTTCATTTTTAGATTATCCAGTTCTTGGACCACTCCAAGTTTTTCAGTTCAGTTCAATTCTCCTATGTGTCAACAGCTCTAAGAAAAGCGCCAAAGCTCTCTCTTGTCAGTTAGCTTTCTGACCTATGTCTCTCATTAGTTTTTGTCCATGTTTCAATGGAGCAGTCTTTTTTTTCCTCCTTTGGGGTGTCCCTCTGAGGACAGTTTTGGGGAAGGCTTTGTGTTTTTTTAGGATTTGACTCAACCATTTCCATCTACTTTCAATTGCAACTACCTACCAATGTTTCCATGCCTGCTTTCTGAGGAGGTCTTGATATGGCCAAATTGAAAGAAGATTGATCACAACAAAGCTGAATAATTAACATTGTTATTAGTGAAGAAAGTACGAAAAAAGACATTCTTGTTGAAGAATCGAAAAAAAAACCCTCACCTTTTCTTCACTTATATCTTTCAAAACAGTCAATTTAAAGTTGTCCTCAGCACAGTAAATCACCTATGAGTGAAGACTGGCAGACCAGTTTTCTAACCGGAAATATTAATAATGAGTCATTTTCTTCGTGGATGCTTAATCTGACATCACCTGAAGAAAATCTGCCTTACAGCCCAGAGATCAGTTTTGAGTGTGACAAGGAGAATACTACACAAACATCTGTGCTCCCTGTTCACTGGATCTTTGTCTCTTGCATTTCTCTTTATGAGGCCATGTGATAAACAAATATACAAAAATTGTCCAGAGAATCTTTTTGAATTTAAATATATAACCGCAGAAAGGATGTCACCTTGTGCATTGTTTGAAAATCCTTTGTAAGGGAATCCTTTCCATGATTTATTGCATGTGATGAAGATATGTGAATTCTTATGTTGAACAGTTTTCACACCATTTTTGGATTTATTTCAGTATACCCATATTTCTGACCCAGTTTTGTTGAACCTAGCTTTATATAAATCTTCACAGTTGAAAAAAATCCCAGCTCTTTTCATCATTCCTTTCATTGTCATTGGAATGTAATAAAACAAAACTGATACCACAGAAAATTTCAATCCATAAGCTTTATTGAGCTTTATTATAATGTATAATTATCCCATTTTGTTTGTTGTTTTTTGTTGTTGTTTTTTTATTATTACATGTTTTATAGTAACCCCTAACCTTGGTTCATTTTTAGTGTTATGAGTATTCTTTAAATCATTCATTTTTACTCAAACTCAGTAGTTTGTTGGCTTGACAAAGAATATTCATTAATTACAATGTCTTCTTCCTTTGCGTTTATCAAGGACTGCCATGAAATGTATTTATTGGTAAAATTAAATTGTACTTTCCAAGATAAACAATGAAGAATTCCTTTTAACTTTAATGTCTGGCATCATGTAAAATATCTTGAAAATGTAGCCCTCATATTTGTAGATAGAGTCTGATGACTAAAAAGTTTGTTTCATTCGTTTTCTGTATTTTCACAGGCCCATACTCTTGTCCGTGACCTTCCCAACTCAGACATATACTTAATGGAGTTGCATGATCTCACCTCAGAAAGGTCAAGCATTAAAAATATTCACAAAAGGATGTTCATTATTCGACTACAAATGTCATTTGTCCACCTTTTAAATAAGGACTTTAGCAGTGATGGTCGGCATAGGGTTTTTTTTGCAAAAAAGAATTTTGTGAAGAAGACATTTCATTTGATGCTTGGAGGTGAAGGAATAAGTGGGCAGAATCTCCTGACAAATCAGGACAGAGATGAACTACCATCCGGTCTACAGATTTCAACTCTACAAAAATTGCAATTTGCCAGTCTTCACTCTAGTCTTCATAAAGAAAGATATACAAACTGTTTGTTGCTCCCCTTAGCTTTTCTGAAACTGAATGATGAGATTTGATCCTATTGGAAATATAATATCTGGTTTGAAAATATATCTTTGTTCTTTGCTAGATTGATAACTGCATGTCACGTTTTTGGAGGGACGAACGTAAACTTATTAAACAATGTCATTCGTTCATCAAGTACCAGGTCTGAGGCAGACATTGATGACCATGACACGCCATTCACTTCTCTGTTCAGACAATCTCAAGAAGTTCATGCTATTGTTTTTCTGCGTTTTATTTGTCATCCAGTGATTTAAGCTCTCTAAATATGTCACTCTCTGTCTGCCCCTGCTTCTTTTCCCCTCAATTTTTCCAGTCAGGGCTAGATGTTCAAGTTCCTTTTGTCGAATTATATGACCTAAATAATAGTTTCAAATCCCACGAGAATTTGATAGCCTGACCTTCAGAATTGATTCATAAATTTCACAGGCGTTGAAGCGAGCAGGCGAGGTAATCGAAAGTGACATGAAATCAACAGGCCCTGTGGACGTATCCATCAGACTCCGCCTAGCAGAATTGTCTGAGGTTGTTAGAAAATGTAAATCTATCAGGAACTTGATTCGTAAGTAAACGTGTTTTCCTTTTTCGGTTCGTTTGTTCTACCACTAGAGTATATACTGCTTTGTGCGTGTGTGTGTGTGTGTGTGTGTGTGTGTGTGTGTGCGTGTTTGTTTGTGTCCTGGATGGCTCATTAAAATGGGTCGACCATGCAATATATTTAGGGGTCAACTTGAAGCGTAAACTAACTTGGGGCCACCATATTGAATACGCATTTTCATAGATTAATATAACTCTTGGATTCTTCCGCCATATTTTGCAAAAAAACCGTCGGCACATAAAGTCAGAATAACCGGTATACTGAGTGCTGGTTCTCCGTACTTTGGAATATGCCAGTTCATCACGGGACCCATATTACAAGGACATGCAGAAACTGAACAAATTTAGAGAACAGCTGCCTGATTCAGATTCATGACGGACAGCCGTTCTCGTGAAGCAGGATGCGTAGCGGCCGCCATCAAACATTTCCACTGAAAATCCCTGAAAAAACGTCGCAAAAAGGCGAAAATAAAAAAAAAACTCTTCCATAAAAAAATCCATGCCAAGTCAACGATAACAAGGCTCTGTTAAAGCAAGAGGTTATCATCATACCAAGTTTTACCTGCCATTCGCCAAAATTCATTCCTACAAGCACAGCCTTTTTCTCCAAAACAATTTCACCCTGGAATACATTGCCAACATACATCCTAAGCATAGAAAAACCAAACTCTTTTGAAAATACTCTTTCTGGCCCCCTAGCATACGAAAGCTTTCACTTAATTAGAGACCGTTGAACACCAGACAGGAAAAATGAATGAGCGATTAAAAGGGCATGTAAAGTTTTGCAGATGTACGCATGGCAGTAATGCCCGTTGCAACTTAATCACCTTGTTCTTGATCTTGAGAATAGCGATTTGACTTGATTTGACTTAATAGTATGCGCTTTTTGCATATCGCACGATTTGCCCGATTGTGGGAACGTTTCCCTACTTGGCGGGAAGAGAAAATAGCTGCACCATAATGCGCCGCCACATAATAATAAAAAAACCCAACTCTACAATTATCTGACCCTCCTGACCTAATGCTTTCCGCTAGCTCTGTCATTCGACTTAGCAGCCCCAGCAGCCCTTTTGATATATGTGATGAAAGTTTTCCACTTTTTTTTAAATGTTTGTTGGAATGATTCTGATTTTGTCGACTCCCTGGGTGATATTAGTGGATGATTGTTTGACAACCACTTGAGACTGATATTGAGTGGATAATTGGTAGGGTTGTGACTCGACCTCCCTTGTATTTTGGTCCTAAATCTTGGAATAGAATGACATGGCCATATTTGGTGGAATTTCATGGTTTCGCTGCAGAATGTGGCAAAAAAGTGTCCATCGTGCTTCAAAAATTTGGAGGGATTTTGCTGCTTCTTTGCATTTAATTTTCTTGTAAAGTGATTTGTAAGATGTCCTTGTATTGGCCGTTTTTGCTTTACTATGAGTCAAGCAGCAGTTTTGTTTGACATCCATGAGAAGATTTTTAAGACACGTTTGGAATCAGAGATACTTCTCTCTGTTGGTTTGAGTCATAATATGTAAGTATAAGAAATCTCTCGCAGTCTGTAAATCTTGGAAAGGTGTAAGACCAGAGATATCAAGGACACAGTTTGGCTTTGTACCAGGCAAGGGTACCAGAAATGTCATATTCACCATATCATTGTTAATGGAAAGATGTATCCAAGTGCAAATCGATCTGTACATATGTTTTTTTTTAGAAATCTACTGGAATCGAAACGACAAAGAAGCAGGACAAAGAATTGGAGGTGGCAGAGATGAGGATGTTAAGATGGTCCTTGGGTTGGACAAGAA
>JAOWAY010082656.1:0-11310 GCA_028565895.1 Goniobranchus geometricus
TATCTGTCCATGGTAATCTAAGGACTTTTCTGTAGCATTTCATTTCAAATGCCGTGATCCTCTTGCTGTCTGATTTGACCCTAGACGGTTCAAAAAGTTTTGTGAAAAAAATCGTAATCCAAAAATATAAATCCCCTCCCATTCTGATGTAGAAAGCTCTTCCAATTGTGAATGTAAAATAGATATGCGTTAGGTAATTGTGAATTCCCAAAAATAACCGTCCGTGACTCCATGATCTCTTTAGGTAGAGTGAGGCAGGCTATTTGACTCCGACTAAGCTGATCGCCTGAAACAGCTGTGTTCTAGACTAAATCTAACAGAAACGATATATCGATATCCTGCATAAAATATTGTATCATATCGAAATATCAATACTTTTCGCTTCAATATATAGTATTGTATCAATATTTGAAAATCCAAATATCCCACATTATAAAACATACCTACGCCCACACATGGATTTCTCTCTTCTTCCTTATAGGCTTTTGTCAGAGCTTCAGCTCTCTTTTTTCTTCTTTACTTTGCTTCAATGTGCCTTGAGTTCAGTCTTGAAAAGCTGTTTATGCCCCCTTTTTGTGCTCAGCCTATGAGAAATTGATTTCTTTACAGCAGCTAGACTGGCAGGACCACCATTAAACTCATCAGCAGCTGTATAAGAACAAACTGCACCTTTTCAGGGAGAAGAATGCCCCTTTGCTGCATTGGGGCAACACACTTGGATGAAAACTCTCATTGGGATTTTGAGAAGCCTTCAGTTCTCCATCTCCACATGTTCTTATGGTCTTCAACTATGACAAGTATTGTTACGAGTGACAAGCTACTTGTATGCTTGAGTTTACATTTGTGACGTCATTAACTCTGCATATTTTTTCTTTTTCCTGTTTGTATGTCTTAGCACAAATGTCTGTGTGACTGAACTTGAGTGAAGTTGACTAAAGTTCAGTTTTAACCGTGAACACATGGCAAAAGGCGTCATGCTGTAATAGATGCAGACATTATGCTGCTTTTGGATTTCAATCCAGTAACATTAAAATCTACGATCATTTTCTTCTGTCATTTAAATGTGGAACTTTGCTTCCTTATCTGTGTATTTTCAAAGTCCTTTGGTCAAGGTAAAGCCCTTTACTTAGTTAAACTTAGTTTATTCTTTTCCTCCCTGCCTAGATCCTGAGTATTTTTTCTCTTATTTTTTCTCTCATTCCCTTAACTTCCCGAAGCCATTACTTCCCAATTATTCATTGCTTCCTTTGTATTTACTCGCCCATCATACTCATTCATCCCATCATATTCATTACAATCAAAACCACTTTCAAATATCACACACTATAATTCATCGTAAGAGTCTGGCATAATGTCACAAAACTTTGAAATACAGTCCGCAGATGCTAGTACTCATTGACCAGCAATTATTTTGAGGGTATTTTTTGTCATATCTCCTTATAAACCGTTAGAAATGTACCATTGAATCATTCGTGACACATTTGTGATATTACAGAACGATGTCCCATTCGTCATCTCTCATATCATCATGTATCATAACTTCATTCATCTTGTCACCATTCATTCATCCCTTTTTCCCCAATCAATTTCTCCCGTACATGTGAGAGAGAGTTTGTTGTCACAGTCTCTTTTCAGGGGAAAACTGAGACTGTGATATATAAACAATTTGATTTATGGTCCAACACTACACTATTATATTCATGATACCTCGCGAGCCTTGCCTTAAACTGTGTGCTATCCACTGTCACCACACCGGATTTGGTTTCGACTGAATTACCTATTACAAATGTCTCATTGACGAGGACCGCCATTTATTGCCAGCACAAGTATTTTCCTTATACCATATAATTGTTAATTAAGTATCAACCTTTTGGCATTATTTTTTACATTGTATTTTGACACCCTAATACTGAATTTCACTTGGATCCTTTGTCATACACAAGTCCAGATACTACATTAGCATCATTGATTATTAAATATATTGAATCATCATGTTGTTATCGTCCTTTATATTGTATTGTCTATTTTAAATTTAAGTATAACCACTGGAAAGAACTTTATCAATGTAATATAGATTTATATCTGAGCAGTGTTCATTATTTATTTTATATGTCATTGTTGGGTTCTTATTAACATTATTCATTGTTCATTTATTATTATTATTATTATTATTTGATAGTTGCTGTCCTTTGGCCTTTATCTAATTGTGTTCTTTCCCTAAAATTGATACACACTGCCAAGTAAATTAAATTATTTAATACGAGCATTTATACAGCGCTAACTCCACTATGTGCTTGAAGCGCTCTACAAGTTTTCCCTGACAGGCCTCTTCCCAACCAAATAGGCGTATACAGAGATGCGGCCACCTTACCGGCACACTTGCTCCAGCATACTGACAAGATCTACCTCTGCCTATTGTCAGCTACCCAATAACATCTGGGTGCGGTGAGCAAATACGTGTAAGTAGCCTTTCCCAAGAACTAAAAAGTACCTGGATTCAAACTGAGAACCTAACAGCTACAAGGCAAACGCTTTGACCCTACAACCACCCTGCCACTCAATTCTAAGAAAAAAGTAAAAAATGGAATATAAACTCAATCCACTCAAAGTAACCTAAATCTTCAAGACAAATGAAAGTTCTTGATTAAAAGATACAAATGCAAATTTTATTACTTTGGTCAAAAATTGACCTTCCAGAGGCCGCCCCTCCTTCAATACAATGTATCTGATATCCTGATGACTTCATACTGCAGGAATAGGCAATTTATATGAGATATCTTTGCCGCAGTATATTCTGTTCTTGTATATATTCAGTGAAAGACATTCTAATTGAACCTTTTCCTTGGTCTTTTAAAAATTCTGCATCAAATACGATACACTATATGACCCTAGCAACAGAAAAATATAATTTCATGAAAAATCCCTAATCAGCTCACTTTATGGGATAAGTTCTCAATAAGTTAAGAAGAAATTAGCTTGATAAAATTCTGGCTGGTTTACTTACAAAGTAATCTCCATAAGTTGTTCGGCAACTCTTGTCATTTTCTTCATTCTCGATTTCACCTTGTTCCTGAAAATGTTGCCATCAATGAAAAAAAAATACAAAAAGTGAAAGAACATACGAAAGATCCATTAGAAGTATTTGTACTTCCATCAAATTTTCAAGAAATATTCAAAAGAAATATAACTAAAAAAAATAATTAAAAAGTAATACATAAAACAATAACAAATTAATCCTTTGAAGATTCTATCCATAAAATATGTGGCTGCATTTATTAAGAAGACATTAGGTTTATTGTGGGAAGTAAAATGTGGACAATAAATATTGATCAGATTAATTTGTTATTGTTTTATTTATTAATTTTTTATTTCTTTTTTGTGATATTACATTTGCAGATATATATATGTTTATGTGCATATATTGCACAAAATTAACTTGACCTTTCTTTTGCATCAATTCATTTGAATCTCAAGAAAGTAAATTGTACACCAATTATTCTGCAGAAAAGAGCAGCATATTTTATCTATATATGAGCCAATTTTCATCAACACACATGCATCATAAAAGAAATGACTCAAAGAGCATGAGTTGAGTTGCTTTGCTTTGGAAACATTAATAAAAGGAAGAATTAGTCGGGACAAAGTCAGTAACGTGTAAGGCCATCAAGACTTCAAATGACTGCAAGCACATATCTCCCCTTTGATTTTTATCAAAAGGTCCATATTGTTAGGTGTGATATCATTTCATGCTGTTTAAACATCTCAAATTTTGTCTGCACTCCTTGCCATGTGCCACTGTTATTCTCTTGAGAAGACCCCAGAGGTACTCTATTCTATGAAATTGAGGTCTGGACGTACAACTGGCCATGTGGGCATTCTGATCCCTCTGGCCTTCAGAAAATCTCTTGATGCTTGTGCTATGTGAAGAGGCACATTACTGTGCTGAAAAACAGCTTCATCTCCCATGTGGTTTATTATGAGGACAACTTGTCTGCAAAAAGTTTGGTCATACTATACACTTCAGCACCCATATGCTTTTTGATTGGGTACTTTGGAAGTTTTCTGTCTTTAACCAATTCTCTCATCCTTCCTTCTGTAGCAACACATTCTTAGGGTAGAGTGGTACTATTTCGCTCACGGGGGAATTTCGCCCACGAACTGTCCTTAGGGTAAACAGTGTAGTTATTTTCACCCCTTAAGTCTCCAAATGGACTTCTCCAAGTCATCGATGGAAAGAATGGTTCCTACCACCTAGCTTCAGCCAATCAGAGTCACCACGCCATCATGTCAGCGTAGGTTATGGGAAGCTGTCTGCTGCAGGTCGCTTAGTTGACAGCGTTGGCACCGATTGCTTCAGTGTAAGAAAGGGAAATTGCCTTACACCCAGTCAATGAAAAGAAGACTAGCAGTCTATTCATTGTGAGCAAATTTCCCCCATCTTAGTCAATAACTTGTTTCTTTTCTTATATCATGTTTGATGCGGAGAAAGTGCTGGAATGCGTTTTGTACTTTCACTTTCCCTATCAAATTTGAAAGTAAAGCCAGTGTCATAAGACTGACTGTGTATGTATTACCTTGCAATGTGATCTACGCCAAATCATGTCTTAATTGAGCGAAATAGTACCATCCTACCCTATGTCCTGATTGTCCACAAGGAAAGCTGATTCATCACTGTGTAAAACCTTGCTCTAGTCACCAGAGTTCCTACATTCGTGGCCACATGCCCACCTCAACTTCAGCAACCTTGTCCTCACTTAATTGACGTTGCACAGAGGGCCTTCTTGATTTGAGTCCAGCATTTCCAAGTCTTTTCCAGGACACCTCAAAATGTCTTACTTTACAGCTGTGTGTGAGGCAGTCAGGAAGGGGTCAGCCGTGTCGCCATCATCAGCCATCTTTACTTAGGATTGACCTTTCATCTCTGATCCCTCAGATGCCATTTGTTGTTGAACGTTGTGACGACAGAATAGCATTTTTGTGCTAACACTGAACAGTTATGCAACCTCAAGTGCTGGAAGCCTGGCTTGAATATGGCTAGGTAGCCGAGCTCCCTCTTCGGAACTTAGTTTCGTCATGATTCCAAGGGTGAAAGATTGAAGGAAACAAAATGGATCACAAACTAATTTCACTGCAAATTTTTTTTTCAAACGGCAGACAACTTGTTAACAACAGCAGACATATAGCGCCATCAACTAAAGTATGCACTGTAAATTGGGGCAAAAGGTTTCTGTTTCAGGAATTTCAGAACTCCCATTTTGATGATTTTCCCAGTACATCGTTTATAATCCCTTCTTTGCATCATTTCTAAAGTCAAAATATCAAGTTATCTCACAAAATTATTCACCAATCATGCTATGATTGATAAATAGCAAATAAAATTGGACTGCAGGTCGTTAAATGATGTCCTTTTCAGATGATATAACATCCTTAAATCACTGGATGACAAACAAAAAGCAGAAAAATAATAGCATGAGCTTCCCGAGATTGTCTGAAATTGAATGGTGAGTCATGGTCGCCAATGTCTGCCTAAGACCAATATAGTTCACTGTATTCAAATCTGGGGATTGAGGTGGTAATTCATCCTTGGAAATGAAATTGATCTTGTTGTCTCATAAAAGTTGTTAATTTGTGTTGCCTGACTGGTATGTGATGTTGCAATGCCTTGTTGAAGACTAAAGCCTCCTTCTGGACAGAGATGGTGACAACTGAGAAGCAACTTTTTCATGACGCACATTTAAAACATTTTCTGACTTAACTTATTTCCCTTCTGTAAAAGGAATAAATGTTGGTCTAGAATATATGAAGAAACCATCAAATTTCTGGACAAAAGTGACGAGTCATGATAAATTCTATCAAGATTAATTTCAGGGGTTTTTTTTTAAACTCCCATAAACCGTGTATTTTTTTGCCGATCTCACAGAATTAAATCTTTTTGGCTGTAACACAAATTCTTTTTGATCTGGTGTCAATTAAATTTGTTCAGAAATTTCTAGACAACATTAACTTTTTACTTTCACAGCCCTGGCTTTCAGCTTGTCCTTATTTTTTGGTAAGCTTTTAAATCTAAATCTTTCTTTGTTGTATGTTTCAACAGACCTGCAACAGATATTCAATTCGAGTGGGTACCAAGATTTTGCTTTTGTGATTGAACAAATTCATCTACATGGTCTATGTTGGCATTTGTTCTGCGTGTCATGGTCACCAATGTCTGTCTTAGACCTGGTACTTGATGATGATGATCTAAAATTTGATCCCGTCTTTATTTCTTTATGGATAAATGTTACAGTTTTCAAACTAACATAAAAATAATTTTTCTATATCCATGTCAATTTTCAATGTATTCTGTAAACTGAATATGCTATTCTTTGACCCATCCAATATATGTATATATTCAATGAAATCTTTATGAGCAAAGTTTTCATATTAAAAAGAAATTAGCTTGATAAAATTTGCGCTGGTTTACTCACAGGGGTATCTTCATCTTCACTTTCACTGGAATTCCTGTCATTTTCATCACTGTCATCTTCATCTTTTTCCTGACAATGTTGCCATGAATGAAATGAAATAAAAATCATAAAGGTCTCAAGAGATCTAGAATTATTTTTATTGTCATCAAATTTACTGAAAATATTACAGCTCCTTCAGGGTATACAGTTACAACTCCCCTCTTCATAATATATTAAAAGCAACAAATTTCCCTTCTTATTTCAAGATAAATTATTGGAGGTTTTCAGCATGAAGTCCTCACCCTTACAAAAAAAAAAAAACAACCAAGTCATAGAGAAAGTAACATCTATTTTATATAATTACTGTAGATCTTACCAAGAAAATACCTTATGTAACAAACATCAGCCAAGTCATGCAAGTTCCTTTTCATCAAATTTAGAGAACACATTTAACAGATCAAAACAATGTAGAAAGGCACTAAGGTAAGGGAAAAAAGGAAAACATTATTGTCATTTATCTTGTACAATACTTTTTAATATTTTCTGTATACATCTATCATATTCAAGAAGAAGTTTGACAAAAATGCAAGTATTAAACATTTTCAATCATACTTAATAAGTCAAACACAAGAGGGCCCTTTTCTACATACTGATTCCATGGGATCTTTACTGTGATGTGTTGCTGCAGTTTCATCAACTGACTGAGTTTTTCTCAAACCCCCAGACCTGAAATGAGATTTTTCCTGAGAGGTGTTGTGTGAAACAAGAAAGGATTTTTAAACATGTCTCAATATTTAGCTTAAACTTGGCAAAGTTTAGTGCCACACCTTCAATTTTCATAAGCCACCAGGATATCCGTAATGACATCTAATAATGGGTCAATACAATTAATTAACAGAGATGTGGGAATGGATCAAGAAGACATGATTTTGGTAATGATGATTGAATTATTTTTCTAATTTCCATTTGAGATATTGGATGGAATTCAATGAGAAATGTCCCGTTAAAATCATCGTTGGAACTTTTTGAGGAAGGAGCTGTATGTGCTTTGTCAAGATCTTTTCTGATGTCTGATATTTTACTTGTAAAGTATTCACCAAAATGTAATGTTGTAATAGCACACATCGTCGTTGATTTCACAAACTATCTTAAGCGACACTAAGGTACTTTTGAGATATGTAGGGTCAAAGTTTTTCGCCATTTTTAATTGTTGTTAATATCGTTTTTATTGCTCCTAAGGCAATGAATTTTTAACCATGTGTGGTTTAGTGTATACATTTTATGTCTGTTGTGTAATGAACAAAAATCTATGTGGTTTTACAGAAAATCGTGATTTTGACACATACGATAGTATGTGAAATCCTCGAGTGCTCTGTGCAATGTTCATTACGATATCTTTTTGTACATAAGATAGTACTTGAAACCAGTGTATGAGTCAGTACTAAAGACAACACGGTGACATACAATACTATGAAAAAATATAAATGTGAGTCATTATATTATTAAATTTAGAATTTATTTATGTCAATGGCAAAATATCACGCATGGAGCGAGAGGGAATTCAGTCATCATTATTTTGGAAAACTGAAGGAAAAAAAACAACACAATTCATTGCCAATTAGAACAGATCACTTTGTCATGTACATCAATATTTGACCAAATTCATGCCACAATAAACTCATTTGTAATAGAAATAGTGAAATTCTCACCAAAAGTAAAAAGATATGAAATTGAAATTCAAAATCAAACCCCAAGCAACCATTCAAATGACAATGCTGTTATCCCAACAAAATTCAAAAGCATGTCTACATTCAGTAACCTGAGAGGCCTGAGAAGGTAGTGCATGAAATACAAGAAAACCAGTAAATCTTTAAAAAGAAGTTAAAGCATACATCATACAATTAAACGGCTTCTGAAAGGTTGGATCTACAAAGACTATGCAAGACAGATTATTATTCGTGAAGTAAGGATAGGTAAAAGTTTTTCTTTCCTGCAGCCGGATGAGGGGTGTTTCTCCAGAGCAAAGTGACATGAGATCTTGGTATTTTTCCTTTGAATTTTTGTTTCTGTCAGTGTTTAGCTTTGTTATTTCATAGTCCTTGACATTTTGAGATAGTCTCTTCAGAGAAATTGTTTTAAAATCATTCTCCATGGGCTAGTTTTGTAAATATCTTTGAAGGCTGTTGTTTCCGCACATGGAGCTCCATTATTGAATTCCAGGGAAAAACTTCTCCATTTGATTCCCTTCGGGCGTCCGGGATTCGAAGACTTTTGGACAGGGATTTGAAGTCCAGAAAGTCATCAAATTGAAGTTGATGAACAATATAGGGTTGTTTTGGCAGAGCAAGACTAAACACTGGAAGCAGCTGTAATGGCTGGTAGATATTTCCAGCAGTCTGCAATGCCTTCTGGATGGCGCTATGGGCAAAGTCTCCTTTGTTCTGGCTATGAAAAGATTCGAAAAACCTCAAACACTTCTTCCCGTTTGGTACTATTGCTGACAGTGTGCAACATCATTGCGAGCATGATTGAATTTTTGTTTTGGCCACTGCACCCGTCGGCGAAGAAGAAAACTGTTTTGACTTCCTGTGCATTTACAGCATTTTATGAACTGCTGTTGAGATCTCTGAGGCACGCCGTTTGCTCTCAGCCTCATGCCATGTAAAGCAATGGCAATTCTTGTCATTTAAGTCATAGACCGTCAGGTTGTAGTTAGCGAATCTCCTTATGTAAAATAGCGCACTCTCATTGGAAACAGGCAAGTAGATGACTTGTAGGTCAAAGCACGCTGAACGAATAGTCTCATGATCGCTTGCCTCTTTCTTGCAGTCTTCCTTCAATTTACGTACTTGAGTTTTCTCCGCTATGTGTTTGGTGAAGCGTTCTTGAAGCCTTTCCTTCTTGATATCATCGGGCACTGGTCCTTATTGGGTCGGTGGATGAGAGGTTATTTCCTTTGAATATCTTTTTGTAAAAGGAAAAACTTGGTGGACATGGTTTAGGACTCCATTCTTGCAAGAGCATGCTGTACATCCTTTTCTTTGATAGATCTGGATGCAGATACTTCTAGATGAGCTTGACCGACAAAAATGTGACTCCACCTTTGGGTAACGATCAATATGCTTTGAAACTTCCTCGTGTATCATGTTTTCTCTAACTTTTACCAGATCAGACATCTTTCCTCCTCTCTTCTTGTCCTCCAGGATTCCTGATGTTGTCATCTTCTTTAATGCTGTTTTTGTGGTCTGCTCTGATATTCCACAGTGATGATACTGGCAAAAATTAAAAAAGGAGGAAAATTATCGGACAAATGCAACGCTTACCTTAATCGTTTCTGCAGGAGGGGACAGTACAGGAGGTGGATTAAACAAAGGCAAATTATTGCCTTTTTGGCCTCTTTGCAGGGGGAGGCCCAACCTTTTGCTTATTGCACTGCAGCTTCTTGGTATGAAGTTTATATGACATTTTTATTGCCTTTTCCCTGATAATTTTTGCCTCCTTTTGGGTCTCTATCCTTAGAATTTCTTGATCTAACACTTTCCTCTTCCTTTCATTTTCCTCTTTCACTTTTTCTAGTTCATCATGATATTTGCTTCTTGATTTCTTGATGGAATTAATGAGGGAAGGGTCAACCTCAGAGTGGTCTACATTTTTCCTTCCAAAGCATTCAATGGCTGACGTGTTTCTTGCCTTTAAAGAATATTTAATGGTTTGGATGGCAGAGAATGTTGAAATGTTCATATTTCCACACTTGTCTTTCAGAATATCCTTCATCTTAGAGAAGGATCCCTCTACTTGTGGACCATGAAACAATGTCAGACATGCCCTAGCCAACTTTTGTAGAACAGGAAAGTTAGAATGTTTGTTCCACCACACATCAGCCCTTTCTCCATTAAAAGTCTTTTGGGTAATAACAAAATTCTTTATTTCCACTAAAATAAGTTCCCTATCTGTTTCAGTTAGATAGTGCCCAAAATAATCCACTAAATTGTTTAAAGCTTTGCCAATGACACTATGAGAGGGAGCTTCTGGATCCAAAGCTGACAAACTCACAATTAGCTTGTTGTTAAGAGGGAGTGTTCTAAGCAGATGCTTGGCACAAAACCTATAAGCTCTTGACACTGTTATCAAGAATTCATTCTTATGCTCATAATTTCTTAGAATGTCTTTTGTGGCCTTACCAATGAAAATGTCCTTCAGGTCAAGGTTATTTTCAACACTCCCAACATCTAAGGATGCAATTTTCTTTGGAGAAATATCAACTAGCTTTTCTGCCTTAATAAAACAAGCAAGAAAATTCTTGGTGATGTTGAGTTGACTGTCATGTAATTTATGAATTAATGGCTCTTGTTTCTGAAATTGGCACACATACTCTTTAAGCATAGGAAGGGCAGCAACATAGAAGTTTAAAATGAGGGAGGTTTTGTTCTTATTGGCAAACAGTCGTTCAACAAGTCTCTCTTTCCTTTGCCTACCATCCTTTGTTAATGTTTTGTTTTTCTGCCTTAATAATTCAAAAATTTGGTAGACTCTTGACTCTAATTTGCTATTTTGCAACCTTTGTATTATTGTTCTTATGTCTGCTCTGTGATTATTTGGATCATTCACAAATGGGAAATAAAAAAGGTAAAGCATATCCAAAAGTCTAAGTGTTGACATTGATACATCATAAGCAGACAGCCATCTGTGGGGAATGAAACGCTTTGGCACAGAAAACTTTAAATTAAAAGCTGAGCACAGTTCGGACAAAATCTGTTTTGATTCACTAGACCATTTAAAATCAGTGTAGAGATCATGGAAGAGTCTTTCAACCCAGCCTTGGAAAGGTTCACAAAACTTTTTTACAGCGTTGTGAATGTGGTGG
>JAOWAY010082767.1:0-11310 GCA_028565895.1 Goniobranchus geometricus
GAGATATTCCTATTTCTCATGAAGGAGTTCATTCTATTGAAACTGTCTTTAGCAACTGCAATTCTTCTCTTTATTTCCGTGTCACATTTCCCATCTGATGTGACTATGTAACCAAGATACTTAAATTTCTGGATTTGCTTTATTTTCTCTCCTTTGCTTGTAAAAATAATGTAAGGCTACAAATGGGATTTACTGACTTTTTGGAGACTGCCATGCATTCTGTCTTTAGGTAGGCCTACTAGTAATATACTCCAGCAGGCCTTCGATCTTACATTGAGAATCACAAACAGTAAAACATAATGTACATGTTTATACTCTTACAATGCATGTAGTACTTAAAAGGTTTGTTGCAGGTGTCACAAATCTTCCTCCCCAATTTTCTATATCAAAGTGGTGAGGTGCGCTTTTCTTTTTCTTTAGTGCTTTGTTTCTTATTGTTTGTTTGTTTTGCTGTTGTGTTGGCGGTTGTAGTTTTCTTACATTTGGGGTAGTTATTGTTTGTGTGTGTGGTTTGTTTGTTTTTTTGCACAACATATTCATACAATACTACAATTTGGTCGGCTTTTTCTGTGTATGCAGCTTCATTTAATATATGATCTAGTTTTGGTATAATGCGATATTATGATGAATGTCGTGCAGGTATTACATTGTACATGAATTATGCTATGGATAATTTAACTGTCTTGCCTACACCAATACATGCCCGTACATATATGTGTGTGCGTGTATATTTGTATGTATATAATATAAACATGACATAATCTGTATGGATGGATATGCTTCCCGGAAGGCCACTTGCGACCTCCTGTTTACTCAGTGCTTTGAGTGGCATCCTGTTCTTTTGTACCATTTCTCTTGACTTTTACAAAATCATTTATCAAAAAACTGGATATTTGTGTACAGCATTTAAAATTGATCCTAAGTTGAAGTGACATTGTAACCTCCTCTGTTTTTTTTTATTTCATTTTTATTTCCCTTCTTTAACATGGCAATGTATAGTGATTTTTTTGCTTTTTAAACCCCCTTCAGCAAGTGTAGAGTGAACATTTTAATAAAAGGTGTTGTCTTTTCCCCTCATGTTCGCCAATCAGGTAAGACTTTCTTTGTCTGACGTTATCACTGTAAATCTATACACTGTGTCTGGTAAAAATTTACGACTGGAATATTTGATATTTCCATCTCATATGAAACAAAAAATGATTTACAAAAGCAAAACAAAATATAGCAATAACACCAGTATCAATTCGTCATCAAAACCAACAATGAAAGCAGAAATTACAAACCAACAAGAATAACAATTAAACCGACAACAATTAGTCAACATGATGAACAATGAAAATCCATTTCAAAAAGTCAAAAAGAACATCAATTAAACTGGTAAAACAAGTCAACAAGAAAAACAATCAAACGAATAACAACAAGTCAACAAGAACAACGATTAATCCAGTAACAATAAGTCAACAATAACAACAATTAAACTGGTACAACTGGCCAACTAGTACAACAATTAAACCCATTAGAACAAGTCAACATGAACAATAATTAAATCAAAAAGTAAAAAAGAGGAACTATTAAACCAATAACAATAAGTAAAAAAGAAGAATAATCTATAAAAATTCAGAAAAAAAAGAACAATTAAACCAATACAATGTAACAATAAGTAAAAAAGAAGAATAATTTAAAAATTTAGGAAAAAACAATTAAGCCAATAACAATAAGTAACAAAGAAAAATAATTTAAAAATTTAGGAAAAAAGAACAATATGACCAATAAAAATAAGTAAAAAAAGCTGACAACAATCAAACCCATAACAATAAATAAAAAGGGACAACAAATCAAACCACTAAACGCTAACCAACAAGAACAACAATCAAGCCCGTAAGAAATACAAAGAAGAACAACCAGTAACAAGTAACCAACAAGAACAAAGAAAAAACAAACAAACAAAAAAATCTTACATCTAACAACTAGCAATAGCAAAGACAACAAACCCTTAAGAAATACCCACAAGAACAACAATTAATCTGATACAAGCAACAATTAGCCACCAGTAAGAACTAACCAATAAGACCAACAATTAAACACATAATTAATCAACAAGAACAACAATAAAACCAGTAACAACTAGCCAACAACAATAAAACCAGTAACAACTAGCCAACAACAATAAAACCAGTAACAATTATGGAGCTATGGAACAAGAACAGGAATTAAACCAGTAACAACTAAGCAACAAGAACAGGAATAAAACCAGTAAAACTAAGCAACAAGAACAGGAATAAAAACAGTAAAACTAAGCAACAAGAACAGGAATAAAAACAGTAACTACTAAGCATGAAGAATAGGAATAAAACCAGTAACACCAAAATCAGTCGCCTTAAAAAAAAAAACAACTCAACCAGGAAGAAATCTTTTCAGTTGAAAACATATATTTCACATATATATTTATATATATAAGGTCCAAAGGCAATATGGCAAGAAAAAAAAAACAAAACAAAAAAACCAAAAAAAAAACCCCAAAACAAAAACAATAAAATACAAAAACCCTAAAATGAATAAATCATAACTAAAATGGCCTTCCCAATTACATTCACAATCATATTGAACCCTCAACCAAACTTCGTTCACACACAATTCAAGTTTTGAAATTCCGCAAAACTAACATGATGAAATAACAAAATTATGACGAGATTTTGGGCAATTTTTATGAGAAAAAGCAAGTACCATAACAGATGTTTTGAAACATGAAAATAAATAGATCTTAGTTAAATAAAGATATAATACAATGCATTTGCAGTAATTTCACACCATATTTTTTGTGAAAAAGAAAATCAGGAAAAAAACTTCAGGCTGAATTAAATAACACATAGCAATAACAACACCAATAGAAGGTACTCTAGATAGCAAAATAAGGAAAATGGCATTAGGAATTGCAAAAGATTGGACTGTCAGTTCCAGTAGTTCCACTACCAAAAACAATCTGCAAGAAGAGCTTCTTTAAAAAAAAACCCAAAAAACTGTTTATGTAAGGCTCGCACAGCTGGCCCCATAAAAAAAAAAGGCAAATCAGAGGAGACAAAAGTTGATACCACTAAGTGAGTCCAATTCCTTCATTGGACTCATTCAGGTGGCTCATTTTTGGGGTTGGAATTGGCTGTGGAGAAGTGAAGGATTGCAGGACTTTGTTACAAAGAGCCGGTTTGCGGAAGGCCTAGGGCTGGGACATGAAGTGCCACTTTGCCTTTGATCCTTGGATGTGGAAGGAGACAGGAGATTTGTGTCAGGACTAAAGGCATGTTTTCAAAGCACTTTACTTCTGACCCAGCAATGCCAGACTTCAAAACACAGACCTCAAGTTGAATCTGAAGCACCAAATCATCTATCATAATTATATGTTGCTGTGGATAATCATAAGAACCTCTGAAAATATTTTAAAAATCAAGAACACCAAATTTCATAATTTGTGTGTGTATTTTAGTTGTGACTTGCCTTCTTCATCATGACAAAAGCTCAGGACTTTAAAGGCCATGGGTGAATCCTGGTAACATATTTATGATGCAATAATTTTATTGCAAGATATACAATAGGATTCTTAATGAAAGATGGAGGATGAAAACACACTCTAAGTCTAAGCAAAGCATATGAGGCCTTTTCCTACCGTCTTCATTAACGATTACATCATAATCTAATAGAAATGATGCCATAACTTTTGTCACCAAACAAATAGTTACAAGATCCTCTGAGAGCAATAAAAGGCCCACACTGTCCTGATAAATATGGAAGCTCAAAACAATTCTTCCATCTTTCAAATTCAGAGGGCGGCGTGGGAAAAACATGTGGCATTATACAAGCAGCTAAGTTTACTTGATTATTACAAGGGACAGATTATTGTCGGAGAGGGGAACCCCTCTTCCTTTGGAAAAACATCTGGATATTTTATTGGTTTGAAAGCTAAAACTTGCTCTCCAAAGTAGTGGCCAGATCTCTAGACACTAAATGGACTCTAAATAATATAGAAATTTTCCTTTTTTTCTTTAATATTGAGAGGAGAAAAATAAATCTTAAATCAAATTAGTTTGAAATGTCTAGCATTTCTGGACTGTCTTTCTAGTAAATGTTAACAAATAGGATAATTGGAAAGAAATAAAATAGAATTTGTGAAATATGGTATGGATTATCCTTCACAGATAAAAAGAAAATACGGTACTTATCAAGATTAAGGCAATCAAAGAAACAAATTTAAGTTGGCATCATCAAATTGAGGAAATTATGCCTTCCATGCTTTGGCTTATACAGTTGTTTGCAAAAGTAAGCACAGCTTTTATTTTCCCATCGATTTTGTTCTTCCTCTAATGTAAAACAATTTGAAAGCATCTCCCTCACAGGTGAGTTTCATCCATTAATTTTGTAAAACTATTTACTTGAAATAAAGCAACAGTTTAAATCTGTACCCAAGGCATATGGGTTTCAACCTACCAGCCTCCACATGTGTTATAAAGTTTATAAATCATGACAAAATGTCAGTCTTCACCTTCAGGTTAAGTTTCATTGCATTTTAACTCTTATCTTATTCCTTCACTCTTATCAGAATGCTAATGCTGAGCTCACCATATTGATACATGGCAATCTGATAAAGAATTACCATTTACTTTCACTGAATCAGAAGGACCAGTATATAAACAAACAGCACATTCGCATTTAGCATTCAGGTATGGGGACTGCAAAAAAAATCAACAAAAAACAAACCCAACAGAGAAATTTGGGTGCAGATCAGCCTACCACGAGAGGTCCAATTCTTGTTCTGCGCAATTGGATTTTATAAAGCCCTCATCTATTTCATGGAGCAGACCTTTTCTTGTACACGTACCAGGGCCACATATCACCTTAACTTAAATAGGATTTTTGCATCTTTCCTTGCATATATATTCTTGCTAGATCAAAAGAAATGGCAGACATGATCATGAAAAGAAAGAACTTGAACTCACTTTTGCAGGCAAATATAATATAAAGTAAGCCCAAAGCCAAGAAAGAGTTCAATTCAAATGATTTAACATCTTCAATAGATAAAAAATTGTTGACAATCATATTAGATGAGTGGCCTAGAGATGAGCAGACAACAGGCAGGTGAATGATCAAACATACGTCAAGACATTCATGAATGATAAGTGAGACATTCAAACACAGAGGCAACATCATCATTTAATACTGTCTCAATCTTTTAGACATAAGCTATGAATCTAAGCATCAGAGTGGATGTTATCAACAGGAATAATATTAAATCAAACTCTGGACAAAAATAGGTGTCGAAACACTAAATTTAAATGATGGCAAAGAAAGATGTGCTAGTGCTAGACATGGGCATTGAAGGACCTGTACAATTTCTCCCAGGTTGTAAATTAGTGACATAAATTATGCAGAAGAGTAAAGTCATTAGTGACATTAGGCATTACTTTCCATGACCCCTGAGACAGATTGGAGAGAACCACCCAAACCTTCAATATGTCTTGCCCCACTGCGCTTCCAAAGAAGGACAGTCGTATCACAATCTTGAGGTCACATCCATCCACTACTCCAGAGGATCTAACGGACTCTGTTCCAAACAATTTCTCAACTTTGTGTGTTTGGGTAAGAGCCAGAGAAGCAGAATTGGGCCAAGACAAACGTTATGACACCTGTCCGAGAAAGAATCCATAAAACTCATTTCATGGTGGCCAGGAGAGTGAAAGACTCCATGGATGACTTTTGAATCTTTATTTCCTTATCCAGATATTTCTTTTTTTCAGTATTGTCAATGTATAAGACAAAACAAAAAACAAAACTAAAAGCAAACATTTGCAACTGGTCACTCGGTTGGTTAGCACCATGCAAAAGAAAAAAAAAAAAAAGAGAGGGAGAAATCAAACATAAAATGTGTGCAGAGAAACCATGAGAAGAGATGGAAAAACAATGCCTGTGCATGAACAGACAGTTTGCAGCTCTCCTCGAAGGTTTAGGTGATTGAAGAAGCATGGAACAAATGGCTTTCCCAGCCATCTCGTGGTGTTTTAGTCTGATGCATATCTTCATATCAAGCTATATTGTGTAACATAAAACAACAGAGATATCAAAGTACTGCCTATGACATCACTCTCTTTTTTATTGGCATCTATCTTACATCAACAAATCTCTGTTTGCTGTTTTAGGGCTCTTTCCAACTCCTATGAGAGGTCAACTAAGCGCCCATGGAAAAAGCAAGTTCATACCTTTGTTAACTCTTTGAACCTGAGCAGCTGCACAGTGATGGTGGTGGTTTTGTCATACTGAACCACCCACAGCATTTCATAGGCTTGTGTTTTTATTATCACTATGGAACAATCAGAATCAATGCAAAACTACAATATGGCTTCAAGATGACCGTCTACGATGATTCTTCTTTATTTCATGGCTTTAGAAGGAAATTTTTATATTTGTGAAAATCAAAATAGCGCTAAATATGATCATTCATAAAAATTCTTCTTGAGTGATGAACTGACATCAGATAAACTGGAGAAACCCTGTTACAAAAACCTGGGTGAATATCTCATATTTTTAAGTGTGGAATTACTGTTATTCAAGGAAACTATTGTTTTTGTATTGTGAAACTTTATTTGTTATCATCAATACATATTTTTCAAAATATATCAGGTATTTATGTTATTCATAAAGTTCATTTTATTGTGATTTGGTATATTACACCCTTGGCGTACAGGAAAGACAATATGGTAGAGAAAAAAGGTTTCCCATTCCGAAATCACAAGCGTTTTATAACCCTGCGGCAAAACTTGGTGGAATAGACCTCCAGGCTCAAAGAGTTAAAAGTATGGACAGAAATGAGTTTTCAGAAGAGGCAAAAAAGTTGCCACAGGAAAAGAAGCACTTGAAACAATAAACAATAAGCATAATAATAGAGATAAAAAATTACCACCTCTCTTTCCCAAAAGACATCTGATTAACGAGCACCAAACCCAAATCTGTGCGCAAAGGTAGCCACCTGGCACACTCTACTGCCCTTTGTGTACACCCCAAAGGTAAGTGGGCCAATTCAGCCAGCAAAGAGAGGCAAGACTCAGAGAGTTGCCTCCTCTCTTCTTGGCAAGTCTACAGCATTGAACTCTAAATATAGCCTAGAATGGGGACTGTACCACGTGACCTGTGACGAATTGAAGGTGAGGTAAGCCGGCAAAGTGTTGGCAAAATAGGCCACGCCCACAGCCTGTGGGCATAGAGTTTACTAAGGAATACTGTACTTTTCATGAGCACACCTCTTTTTCACGTACGTTTTCTGAAGACAAAAGTTTCTTTCAAAGTATCGTTAAGTTGTTTGTTTTGTTTTTCCTAGTAATTATCGACTGATATAACATCGAGATGGTTGTGTCTTGCTGTGTTTACGGTTGTCACAACAGAAAAACAAAAGGATCGCCTCTCTCTTTTCACATGTGAGTCATTTTTATTACCGGTACTTGGCTTTATAGTTTTAGGATTAATTGTAGTCTTAAAGGCTCAATTGCTACAGGAATGTAAGGCAGGGTATATAGTTTGTCATATTCCTTTATATTAAGAATTTATCCCCGTCAATATAAAATAAGGCCTATGTATAAATGAAAAAAACAAGACAAAAATTAAGTTGGCCTCTGTATTCCCATTATGCTAGTAACAAAAGCACGTGTCTTCACCAACGCAATACCAAAGATACAAGTTTATTCAATGGGGCCACGCGATTCGAAACCGGCATGGCCTGGAACATGTAGAGGTCTACAACAATATTATGCTGACCGTTATTGGGGGAGATCCTATAACTCCTCTACTACTGATCCAACCACAAATCTTTGAATTTACTTCATAGGCATTATAGTGGAATATTTCAGTTTCAACTTCAAATTGTAATGTCTTCTCTCTCAATCTTAATTTAAACATGAAGAAGAAATATGAACTAGAAGGCATTAAGGCCAGTTCAGTTGAAAATAATCTAACAGGGCTGAGCAAACAATGAATTGACAGGGATGAATTTAATTTTTTTGAATTGATATTTTTTTTAAAGTAACATTTTTTCTCCTCTTAATCTTCTTTGTCTCCTCATAACTGCCCCATATCAAACTAGCGTCTCTTAGCTTTTCTGTTCTGAATGAGTAACTGGCCATAGGCAGCGACAGATCTTGCCAGAATGCTAGTGCGATGCGCCTCATGGGCTGCTGCACTGTAGCCATTGCTCCCACTGAATTTGAGAAGTTGCCTGAATACAATAGCCTCGCGGGGAGGGAGTGTTAAATTAATGAAGAACAGTTAGTGAGCCTGCACTTCTGTGGGGATATGGGACTATCAAATCATCTTTATCTTTATCTTCAGCTTTCCTGTCAAAGACATTACTCGAAGACAGCAGTGGATTAGAAACATAAGCCGTGAAGATGAACATGGCAAACAGTGGCAGCCAACAATTCACGACAGAGTGTGTTCGGCACATTTCACACCTGATGATTATAAGGAAGGAACCCGGTTGAATTGTCTAAAGGATGTTGCGGTCCCAACGGTTTTTCCAACCCATCCCAAGTATAAACAACCGAAACCCCATCAAAAGCGTCCTGCACCAAAGAATAGATCAGATCAACAAACGCTATCATCAACTTCAACTGCGACAACAACGGCACCGTCAACGTCCAAATATGCCTGCTTGGATGAGCATAACGACGCCCATGCTGACGTATATAAACACCTAGAAAACACCCAAAAGAAACTCTCGGAGACTGTTTGCAAGCTTAATTTGGAAAGAGGCAAATCGAGAGTTCTCACCCAGAAAGTAGGTCGACAAATGAGCAAAATTACCTCATTGTTAGCTGAGATAAGAGATAAGAAAATGTTATCTAAAGAAGGTAATACGGTGATTATGGACAATTTTGGTGAAGATGCGCTTTCCATAATTCAAAACGAAATGATGGCTTCGTCAACTGCTCCAACTGGACGGAGATATTCCGAAAATTTAAGATCATTTGCAGTCACCCTCCATTTTTACAGTCCAAAAGCTTACAATTATTTGAGAACCATTTTTACCCTGCCCGATGAGTCCACCATTCGAAAATGGGCTGCAACTATAAACTGCAAACCTGGCTTCCATACAAACATTTTCAATTTGATAGCATCACAGTTACAAGAGGACGAAACAATGAGGGATGTAACACTTATGTTCGACAGCATGTCCATACGATCAGAATATGTGTATGATGCCAGAAACCAATGTTACTCTGGGTCAATAGACTTAGGAAAGAGCGTCAAAGTAGGAATTTCAGAGGACACATTGGCGACGGAGGCGCTCGTATTTATGATCGTAAGTTTACGTGGACACTGGAAACAGCCCATCGGACACTTTTTCATCAACAAAATAAGCGCGGAAATCCAGGCAAACCTAGCACAAGAGGCCATTTCCTTATTGCATGATTTTGGTTTTACAGTGAGAGCTGTCGTTTGTGATGGATCAAACGTAAATCAAGCTACCGCTCGAGTTTTGGGTTGCTGTTTTAATGACGACAGCTTTAAACATACCTTCGTTCACTCAGGTTCTGGACAGGAAGTTTGCTTCATGCTTGATGCCTGCCATCTCATCAAAAATGTTAGAAACACAATCGGAGATAAGAAGGTCATACTGTCAAATGGCAAATCCATTAAGTGGGAGTTTATTGAATCTTTACACAAACTGCAACTCACAGACAATCTAGTTCTCGCAAACAAGTTGAAGTCCAATCATATAGCTTTTCATCGGAACAAGATGAAAGTCAAGTTAGCAGCACAGACTATAAGTGCTTCAGTAGCAACAGCAATTGATTTTTGTCGCGATGGCTTGCATTTGCCACAGTTTCAAAACAGTGCTGAAACGACACATTTCTTAAAGACATTTGACAAAGCTTTCGACATTTGCAATTCGTCAAATCCACTTGCCAGAGGATTGAAGGGCCCTCTTCATATCCAGAATATCAACATGAAATGTGATGACATTGATCAAATTTGTCTCTACATCAAAACACTACATGATGTCGATGGCAGGCTTCTCATCAATGGGCCAAGGAAAACAGCCTTCGTAGGTTTTTTGTGCACCCTCCAATCCATAAAGAGATTAGCTATCAATATATTGCATGAAGATAACACCAAATTCAAGTATTTGCTTACTTACAAGCTCAGTCAAGATCATCTTGAGACATTTTTCTCAATGATAAGAAGAAGGGAGGGGGGGGGGGGGATGGAACAACAATCCCAACACTATGCAATTTCAGTATGCACTGAGAGCACTCTTCCTGAAGAACGACGTGAGGGCATCGAAAAATGGAAATGCCATGCCTGCTGCTGATCTCCACAATACCGCCTTTTCTTCAGAACACTCTACAGTTTCAAAAGATCCTGCTCTTCTGAGAGATTTCACCAAAGTGCTACTGTCACCCAGCGACCTCCACAACAGTGCCATCGATTATATCAGTGGCTATCTAGTACGAAGGTTAATTGAAAAGATCCAGTGCATAGAATGTGCAACATATCTTAGCATTAATTCCCCAGACCCTACGGAACGTTCTGCTTTTACCCAGTCGAGGGATACTGGAGGTCTCATTTACAGCTCCAATGAGATGTTCAGATTGGTACGCACAACCGATGCCGTTTTCCGAAATCACTTGCTATCTCATGGCGCAATAGCCGGCATCACCAGCAGACTTATTCCTGAGGTGACCTATAAGGTCACTAACATTATCCGTCCATCATTTTTTGTTGCTCACGACACCCACTGCAGGGACGTTCATTTCTTGAATACGCAAGATGACCATACAACACAGATCATAAAAGAAACTGTAAAGATGTTCTGCACAATGATGATCCATCATCATCGCAGAATCATCAATGAAAGATACGTCAGGCAGGAAAAACCGTCAGTACGTCATTCTTTGACTAAAGCGGTTCTTTTCCAACACCAATAAACAGACACGACTTATAATGTTTCCTCTCCTCCTTCTATATAAAGTAAGTTACACCATGAATATTAATAATGAGGTGGTAGTGACCAATTGTCTCATTTTATTGTTCTGTATAAGTATCACATTTTGAAAAGCCACGCATCCCCCCCCCCTCTCTCTGTCTTTCTGTCTCTGTCTCTCTCTCTGTCTCTCTCTCTCTCTTTTCTCTTCTCTCTCTCTCTAATTACCTACCCACCTATCTGTCTATCAATATTTCTACCTAACTGTGCCGGCATGAGATCAATCTAAACAATCTTACTACTATTATTATTATTATTATTATTATTATTATTATTATTATTATTATTAT
>JAOWAY010082878.1:0-11310 GCA_028565895.1 Goniobranchus geometricus
TTTCCGATTTTTCGGGCAAATTTTCGGCCGAATTTCAATTTCCGACGGGAGAAATTTTCGGCAATTCTCAGAACACGAAATTTTCGGAAAATCGAAAATTTTCGGAACTCTGCCATCCCTGGGCTATAAAAGAAGAAGTGGGTAAAAAACGAAGGAGCTCAGGAAATGGGTTTTGTTTACAATTACACTTTGGTAAAGAGCACACAGGTCAGTGATCATCACAAGCAACATAGACCTTGAGTCTCACAACTGCCACGACAGTCTTCTTGTGTACATATCAGACCTTTTTCCGGTCCTTTTGCAGGACAGTTCTACTGAAGCAGGCAGCTGATAGTTCAAACCATGGCACCTGGATTGACTGTTGAAACATGACTTACTTTTACATTACTTTTACTGAGACTGTTTGTCATCCACAGAATTTGGTATGTATACTTGACTAAGAAATGTCCTAGAAGTTGATAAATGTTTGAATTTGAAATGTCCTTGTAAATGATATGTATGCTTGAATTACAAATTTCCTGGTAAATGATATGTATGCTTGAATTAGAAATGTCTTTGTAGATGAATGTGTGTTTGAATTAGAAAATGTCCTGGTAAATGATAGTTTTGCTTGAATAAGAAATGGCCTTGTAAATAATAGATATGCTTGAATTAGAAATATTTGAGGAAATGATATGTATACTTGAATTAGAAATGTCCTAGTAAATGGTATGTATGTTTGAATTAGAAGTGTCCTTGTAAATGATGGCCTTGCTTGAATAAAAATATCATAGTAAAGGATACATATGCTTCAATTACAAATATCTTAGTAAAGGATATTTATGCTTGAATTAGAAATATCCTAGAAAATGATACATATGCCTGAATCATAAGTGTGCTAAGAAAGGATATGTAAGCTTGAATTGGAGATGCAGTTTGCTCACATGTTTTACAGGATTGTGTCGCTCTACATCAGCTTGTGTCAGGCCAAAGAGGGTTGAGCCTGTCGTTGGATTGGAGTAGATGGCCAGATAATCTTCCACTTCATTTGTGGCCAGAGCCTGCGCCAAAACATTCTTAAACTGGAAAAGGAAACAAAAGTTTACTATTCTAACTTCGTAATCATCATAGAGTCAAAATGTGAGAAAGTGAAAGAACTTATATCTAAAGTTTGTAATATTTATCAAGTAAAGACACTACAGCTCTACAGCTGCATTGTAAAATCTAAAGGTTTTTAAGGTGAATTCTTATAAAATATTGGACGTTTTTCATTTGTTGTCCTTAAATTTAAGATAATTCAGTGCAAATTTACTCCATTTAGGATTTACATTCTTGATTTGCCTCATATATGTTCTTCTTATGGCGTTGTTTCTGATATTTATTTGTTATTATGTAAATGAATTATGATATTCTACTTCTTTATGACGAATATAACTGAATAATAATTTCCAATTTTTATAGATCAATAAAGTGAATCTTGAATCTTATGCAGTCAATTTCTATATTCCAACAAAATGTGTGGCGCAGATAGGAAATTTAATTGTTGCGGAGGATTTGTGGGTTATTTATAGTTTTTTTTTAATTGTTGATGGGTTTTTTTCGTTTTGGTCAAAGCGACTTTCTTCTCTTAAAATCTAAGGCTTTACAATGAGGACCACTGCAGAGAGAAATGTGTCACTCTGAAGACAAAGGGATTAAATATAAGAAGATTAGGCTAAACTGGTATGGTTGCTAGCTAAGAAGTACAGGGAAAAAAAGAAAGAGAAAAAAAAAAAAAGGCGAGGTATGAGAAAAATATGGGTAAAAGTGAGGATTGGACCAAAAACAGGTGAGACTTGGGAGCAGCCATCACAGTAGCATTAGGGCAGATGTTTGTATTATTTTTGTTGTCTTTTATACCAATTCTCTTAAAAACAAGGTATGTCCTAAACAATTTTTCATATGTTTTCGGTGTCCTTCTCTTAACTGTTATAGAAATATCATTATCATAAAAAACACAAAGAATTTTCTGAATGTAAACTGTAAACAGGCTTCGTACAGAGTAGAAGATTTTTTTGTTCCAAGACGGTTCAAGACCAGAATTTTTTTCCAAGACAAATAACATGCCATTTCAAAAGAAAATATTTTGTCCAGCTAGGTACACTTCTCAAATACATTAATTAGAAGAAGGGGATGAGAGAACTTCTTTTTTTTTTTTAATCCCAACCTTAATAAGCCCACGTGACCAGATAGACCTGTTTTGTTTCTGCCTTATCCAGAATTCGTAAAGTTGAGGCCTTCTAAAATTCGAGAAAACTTTTTTAAAGTAGATCTAGAACTAGTTGAAAATTTGTTTTTCTGAGATTTTCCAAGAATTTTGTCAAATTACCAAAATTTAAACAGTTTTCCATGTCTTGGAAAACATAAACAAAATTCCGAAAGAAATAGTTTTCTAAGACTAGTACGAACCCTGATCAAGATCAAACAAAGCTTCATTGTTGCATAATTATACAAAGAAAAAGATTGTTTTGTAATTTCTTGCAAGTGGCACAAGTTTGGGCTTGTAGTTCTGCAGGCTTTGATCAAGGTCAATGGCCCATTGAGTTAAGCCAAGGTATTTTGATAGGAATAATACTGACATTTCTTCATGACATTAAAAAAAAAAAATGCAGTCATTTAAGCCCATGTTGCTTCGCTCGACACAGGTGAAAGTGGGTATAGGTTTGGCTGGAAAATTAAAATCTGCAAGAGACTAGCATCCTATTCAGAGACTGATGGGCTCAGAGATAGATGGGTAAAGTCTGTCACTGTCCGGCTCGAAAAGGACAACTTACTTTTCCTACAAGCAGGTTTGAATGAAACACCCAAGGAAAATTCATATATTTGTTATTTTCCCTAATCACAATAAATGATTACAACTCATACACTGGTAAATAAAGTATATCATTAAATGAAATACATATGCAGAATGACATACCTGTTCTTCTTCAGGCGACAGCATTCTTTCAATACTCCTAATTTCAAAATCTGTCAAGAGTTCACGAAGTTCATAAAATGGAACATGGCTCATTAGCCAGTTGAATCTGGCTTGCGACAGATTTATTTCAGCCTAGAAGGGAAGAGGAGCAAATGGAGGAGAATGAACATTGTAATAAAATAAGCATTGGGTTAAAATAATCAAACAGGGTCCATTCAGATTTGTAAAAAAAATATATCTAAGGGGCTTTTTCAGGACAATTTAGTATCAAAAAGAGAAAAAAGGCAATGGAGGAAGACCTTTGACCCTTCACATGCGGGATTCAGACGACTGGTCTACTTCAGCATCACCTCCCTTGACCACTAAACGCTCATACCTGCCTTCATTCACATCGCTTTCCCGCTCTAACCATGTTCTGCAAAACAAAAGTATTGTGGGATCAAGTCCAAACTTTGACGGACAAACCCATTTCAATACCGCCAAGACTGATTTTAAGTACCTTTTAAGGTCCTTGACCCTAAATTTTGGAATCAAAGACTTTTAAGGACCTTAACCCTAAATTTTGCAATTAAAGACTTTTTAAGGTCCTTGACCCTAAATTTTGGAATTAAGGACTTTAAAGGACTTTCACCCTAAATTTTGGAATTAAGGACTTTTAAGGTCCTTGACCATAAATTTTGGAATTAAGGACTTTTAAGGACCTTGACCCTAAATTTTGGAATTAAGGACTTTTAAGGACCTTGACCCTAAATTTTGGAATTAAGGACTTATAAGGACCTTGACTCTAAATTTTTTGGAATTAAAGACATTTAAGATCCTTGACCCTAAATCTTGGAATTAAGGACTTTTAAAGGTCTTTATTTCACTTGTAGACAAATCAAAGGCTTTAGATACTCTTAATGACCCATGAGAACCCTGATAAAAAAAAAAAGAAAAAAATTCTGCCCTCTTGCTGTGTTTTCTTCTTCTCCTACAAATATTCTGACTGAATCAGTAAAACTGAGTGTAAGTGTCAATGTACATTAAAAAAAAAAGTAAAACTTGCTTGATACTGGAGTACTCCATCCAATGGCTTCCTTGCGGTTTTTACCATTGTCCTTTATAATGTGTTCTCCCTTAGAAGGAGCAGCTAGATTATCTCGCATAAAGAGTCAATTCTTATCTCTTGTCTGTGTTTCTATAACTTTTTTCTTTACTGTATGGGGGGTGACTTCTGGCCCTAAGACCAGAATTGAAGTGATCCTGGGAATAAAGAATCCAGGTGGCAATCTAGATTTAAATGTTTTATTTGAGCTTTTTTTTCTTTTTCCCTATAGACGTACGTCTGAAAAAAACTGACTTGGTAGGAAAAAAAAATTTGTGACTTTGTCATAAAAAATATGTTTCATATCTGGCGGCGAAAAGGAGAAATAACGGTATATGCATGCATCATAAAAATTTTTGCTGTTGTCATATACATCCTTGGGAGAAGGATATAGGAGAGCAGTCAAAATCAAATTACTTAGCATTGACTGCTGGAGATATAAAGCCTAATGTATCCCCTGACCTTGGTTTCTCGACAAATTTGAGTGTCTCAAGAGACTAAAAAGGAAATGGAGTCCAGTGCTTCAAGCTCGAAGCTGATGAAGTCTTCAGTGATTTCAACCCCCTTTGGGAATGTTTATTAGTCCACGATATTCCTAAGATACTGAAACAGGCTAAAAGTTGTCTTTAATGTTTCCATATGCACCATTTGGAGAACATATATGCACTATTTCGAACAACCAATGCATGATTAAGAGCAACATATGCACCATTTGGAGTAACATTCATATATCCAGCATTTGGAGCGACATATGTGCACCATTTGGAGCTACATATGCACTATTTTGAAGAACATATGCACGATTTAGAGCAACATGTGCACCATTTGGAGTAACATTCATATATCCAGTATTTGGAGCAACATATGCACCATTCAGAGTAACATATGCACCATTCAGAGTAACATATGCACCATATGGGGCAAGATGTGCACTATTTGCAGCAACAAATGTCAGTCTAACTTTCTAGCTAGTTCCCCAAGACATTTGGACGGCACTGAAATAATGAAAAAGTAATTTTTAATGTTTCCATCCACCATTTAGAAGAGCATCTATCAGTCAAGCTTATTCCCAAGGTGTTGATGAGTAACTGGAAAAGTGTTGTCTTAAATGTTTCCATTTGCCATTTGTAAGAGCATCTATGAGAAACTGGAAAAGTGTAGTTCTCAACGTTTCTATCTGCCATTTGTAAGAGCATAAATCAGTCAAGCTTGTTCCCAAGATGTTGATGAGAAACAGAAATAGGTCAAGTGTAATTTTCAAATGTTTGGAACAGCATCTATCCGTCAAGACATTCAGATGACACTGAATTAGGTAAAATGCAGTTTTTGCCCATCCTTTTAGACATATGGCTTGCTACTCTTATCACTGACATTACCTGTTCAACCTCTTGCCTAAGTTGCTCTGAGGTTCCATCTTGTGAAATCTTGTTTGACAAAATGTTCAACAACTGAGTCATCTTGGGATTATTCCGTAAATCCTCACCTGATGCTAAAATAGGCAAAGGCACTGTGGGGATGAGCAAAGACATTGATGTTAAATTAAAAAAGAATAAAAATTTTAAAATTCACTTATCAGGTTTGAAATGCTTTGGAAAGGAAATAATTTCAAGATCTTTGTTTTCAGCCTCCATAGATATTGTTAAACAGCTTCCTTTTATAATGGAGCTATACTAAAAACACTGTGGCTCTAATCATTCAAAATCTGATCAACGGCAATCAAATTTGTCACATTGACTGGGAGCCACAAAACGCCTAAAGCGATAGCAATAATATGGATTCTGATTGAAAACTTATTTTTGGTTTGATTACAATCACAAATTAAGAACAGAAAAAAATGGAAAGTCAACAAGCTATTTCCAAACCATATGCTTTCCCAACTTCCTGTGTATCTCTGTAAGCCGAGTAATCAAAAAGAGCCAAATTACTCAATAAGTAGTTGATCTATGTTGTTTTTCAGTGTTCATACAAAAAAAAACAACCACCCCCCACCCTAAAAAAAAACCAACAAACAAACAAAAACCACAACGAAACAACAACAAAATTTTTTGTTGAAAGCAACATAACAACCAAGCAATTATATTTTACACATACATCTATTTATATTTTAAATTTTCTTATGTTTCCCTCAAGGTTCACTTAAATTGTGCTTTAGATCAATGATCAAGATCCAGATCTACATTTTTTTTTCTCAGAAAGCTTCTAGATCTAATTTCTATCTTTATTGACATTATCACAAATTTGATGCAGGAGGCTGCTACATCTAGCATGTTTTAATGTTTTTACAGCAGTTTAATTTTTCCCATTGACTGACTTTGAAGTTACTGTAATTTTTCTCTGCATGTATAAGAAAGGTAACGGGTAACACCATACAGATATAAGGTGACATGAATATCATGACTGCTCCTTTTTGTCAGCTGATTTCTTTACCTCTGTCCTCACTTCTTTTTCACCCCATCCTCACTCTGTTGATTTCCAGATAGTTAATATAAGTCATCATGTGCGTGTGAGTGTGTGTGTTGAAAAGAATGGCAACCATTTTGAAAAATAAAATGATCAACGGAAATGTTTAATGATTTGGGATTAATTTTGAAACTTCTGTAATTCCGTTCGGAGTGGCAGTTTTAAAGAAAATAAAAAATCTCATAAATAACACCCTACTCCTCCTTAAAGTGGCTTTTATAAAACCACTGGTAAATAACTACAAAGAGAGAAACTTTTATTTCCTTTCATGTATGGTTTGAAACACTTTGTTGAAAATCAAAATGTGAAGACGTATGACTTATTCAAACTATAAAGAAAACAGGGCAAATTGGTGCGACTTACTCTTCTTTGTTCCTGCCATGGCGCTAGAGTTTGAATATTATCAGTAAATTTTCCACATGAGAAACTGATTCATTTTCTTTACTGCTTTAACAGATCCAGCCCTAAAAGATAAAAACAATAAAAGTTATTATTCAAAAAAGCAAATTATGAGTTTGTTCTAATGAAATAACAAATCCAGTGATTATTCTCTGAATTAACGAAGTATTTTCTTAGCCAGATTTATTCTTATCCGGGATTCGAAGACACCTTCTTCTGTTTCAATGTGTCATATACTCTCTTACATACAAACAGCACTCCTTTGTCTTTATCGAAAATTTTGTTTCGGTGGTTAGGCTCTTTCTTTTTTTCTTCTTTAACAAGTATTCATGTTGTGATTTTTTAGAAAGAATTCATGACTCAATTTCTAGGCCTACTTAGTTATACAGGAATTCAGGTAGTCGGAAATCTACAGTTCTAAAGATCAAATGCAGAAGTGAGAAATGTGTAGCCCAAATAGGCTCATGTTTCAGGGGAGGGGTTTGGCTATTAAGGCATGTAGTTACAATACAAATCCCTTCCCATGTAAATAAAAGACACGCCTTGACACGGATTGTGTTTGAGTGATCCCATACTGCAAACGTTGCAAACGATAGCTTCGACATAATAAAATCCCTCAAGAAAACAGTTACTAACCATTCATGGTGAGGCCTTTGAATAGGTATAATTGAATTCCAATCTCTTCTTAATTTCTTTTTCTTTAGGTACCTTGTCTGGAACAGACACTGACGATCATGAACCTCCTCTTACTCCTGTCCTCAAATACTCTTCTCAGGCTGTTGTTGTTACCATTCGATGCATTAAGACCCAATAAATGTTATTCTGTGTTGCATATTCTATTATCTTACACTACTTTAAAAAATTGTATGGAATGCCCAAACACGGATGTTAATAACTAATCGGAGGTCAGGATGTGTTGTAAACAACTAGCCCAAAGGGAGGTCACAACAATTGTATTTTCACCCAAGCTGAGCTGGCGCCCAACTGAGAGAATAACGACGGCCAATGACAAATAAATACCCTCATCGATTCAAGACATGAAGTGGACTATGTACTGGTATTTAAAAAAAAAACTTTTTGATTGAAAATCTTTGCAAGTAATGAGAAACTTCAAATTCTCTTCTAGTCCATACAGCCTTGCCACCGGTCAACACTGTCAAGCAACAGTATAAGCCTAGTCTGTGGACACAATAGCCTGGCATCACACCATGCTGGTGTACATTGAGGTGTGTACAATATTTGAAATTGATCTGCATGCAAATCACATAAAAATACATAAATTTCATGCACAAAAACACACTTGATACATCATAACATGAATTACAATCAGAATCATTGAAAATCCTGACCAAGATTACACCACAAATCTTCACGAGATCTATAATATTACCACCCCCACGGCAGCAAAATAAGAATTTTGACTGTAAGAGTGCTAACTAGTCATGACTCATGTCCTCATTGCACTGAGTTTAAGGGAAAAGATGGTTGAATTCTAGATCTAGGGCTTTTACATAGCACCAAACGTGCTCAAAGTTCAAAGTGGTGCACAAGTACAAATGTTTTCACCCCCAGGCCTTTTCCAACCAAATATATCTTTATTTGACTCCATGTGTGGAGTGTACAGAAATGCAGCAAATACATGTGTACACCAAACGACCAGGTGTAATTTTCAGAAGAGATAAATAGACCAGGAATACCTAATATCACCGGAGGTGGACATATACGGAATAAAAAGTACACCACTATCGGTGGAATTTATGGTAAGGCTGGTACAGTACTGCATCGAGATCTAGTGCGCTAGCGACTCAAAGTTTTCGGGATCGAACCCAGCGGGGGAGGGGGGAGAGGGAAGGCAGTGCTAGGGCACTGGGAGTCATGACCTCAGCGTGGTTGGTCTCCCGAGGGTGTCAGAAGTTAAAGGCCGAAACACCCGCCTGAGGGGGATCTTCTTCTCTGAAGACCTTGCACTGCCTTGCAATCATTTTACAGGTGCACTTGCTCCTTCATACTGACAATATCTTCCCCTGCTGCTTATGGTCGGTTACTCAACGACATCTAAGTATGAGTGGGTTGACAAAATGTGTAAACAGCTTTTCCCAAGGACTGCCTAAACTGACTGAAGGCAGGTTTCAAAAAATGGAGCATGGAGTCAACTCCAGGCTTGTATGGTCTTAATATCAATTCCCAAATCAATACTAACTAATTCTTTGCCTACCAATGTGTTTGTAATGTTTATGAATAAAGAAACAATATAATCAACCTTGTGTTTGGAAACCCATATTTGGTAATGTTACGTCCCATTTTGTGTTGCGCCAACAGCGTAAGTAGAAAAACGTGCAATTTCCTTTTTTTAAAAAATTACTGTGGCTGACAAATCTTGCCCAGAGTCGGTAAATAAGGCAACAGTGCGCAAAATCAGCATTATATCATAAGATTCACAAATGCCAGGGCTTTACTTTGATACCCATTTTAACTATTCACGACCCAGCCTTGATTTTTTAACGGGATTTCAAAAAAGGGTTAATTCCGACTGTTGTGTTGGTCTCTTTCGACCCACTCTTATCAATGAAATGAATCCATTTCTCGTCATGTGACAAGCAGAAGTGTACCCTTTTGGAAACTGGGCAAAAAATGCTGACTTTGATGCTGAGGGTCTGAAAAATTTTAGGATTTTTAGGCAAGGTCACATGTTTGTCTGTCACGTGCAGTGACCGCATCACGTTAAAATAAATCATGAAAGTACCTTATTTTGTTCCAAGACCACTCAAAATCCAGCATCTCACTCATTTTTTGGTGCTTTTTCCCGAGACATCTTGATATCGGTTTTTACATTATTCAAATCGATAGATCTAAAAAACGTTGATGGACTGACGGCGTTCGCAACACCGATGTCTGCTCCACTGGCTGTGTCGACCCCATTTTTTGTCCGCTAAAACAATGTAAACGCCTGAACACTCGACATTTGTGCCTCGTTGGTAACATAAGTTATATTCATTCCTAGACAGATGGCTCTTTAGCAAGTTTTAGAGTCAGTTGTGGATTTTAAGGCTACTGAAGGGCATCCAATGGACGGAATGACTTGCGGCGTGTTGCCATCACCCGAGGTGTGCTCCAGATGATGACCCGAGTGTGTAACACACTTGCAAGATATTTGCCGTTTTACACATCCTGTCGAAAATTTACCACCAAAACCACCGTGTCAGCCTTCGGCAAGGATCATCGATTAAAAATCAAAACTTTTGCTCGAATAAAAAGTGCAAAAGCATCTAGATCTAGAAATTAGAAAAACGGCTCGCAAAGCCATGTCGCTGGGTCACTGACCGTGACAGTGTGTTTTATAACTGGCGTGTTGAAATTTGTGGTATTTCGGGGGACTTCGGCACGCGGCTGGATAAACAGTTGGGGACTTCTAAAGCTCATGCCGACCTGAGAACAGGAAACTCAGCCACCATCATCAAGTATCAGGTCTGAGGCAGACATTGGCGACCATGACACGCCATTCATTTCTCTGTTCAGGCAGTCTCAGGAAGTTCCTGCTATTGTTTTTCTGCTTAAAAATTTTTGTTTGTCATCCAGTGATTTAAGCTGTCCAAATATATGTCACTGTCTGCCTGCCACTGCTTCATGTCCCCTCAATTTTTCCAGTCATGGGTTAGATGTTCAAGCTCATTATGTCGATTTATATGAACTTCACTTGTCTTTGTCTTTCTACTCCTGCTTCTTCCAGTACTGCACTATTTGTTTCCTTTTCTTTCCATGATATTCTTAGCATCCTCCTGAGACCACATTTCCACTGCCTCCAGCTTTTTTCTACTGTCTGTTGAAATATTCAAGCATTCACAACCATATAACACAGTAACAGTACGTACTGACAACACATAAAAGCTTTTAATACCCTTACTTTGGTATCCATTGACATATTCCTATTTCTCATGAAGTTCTTTCTATTGAAACTGTCTTTAACAACTGCAATTCTCTTTATTTTTGTGTCACTTTTACCATCTGATGTGATTATGTCACCATAATAACCATTATCAGGAGAATGGAGCGCAGACATCACTGGGCAACACCACAAAGGAATGACCAGCGATAAACAAGTTAGTTGCGGTTACGCCCCTTTGCTGAAAAATCATGGTTTTTAAAGCTTTCTCCTGGCGAGGAATTCCGTATCGTCCCGCCACTCCAGCGACATAATAAAGAGTGTTTTTTTTTTTGATTGGGTGGTAAAAAAAGTTGGGGCTTGATTTTTGTGGGGGTAATAAAGAAGTAAGAAGTAAAGGGCATTAATTTTTTTTTTGTCTGTCACGGCGTAATTGTCTTTAATTGTCTGCGTCACTTGTCTGTTCCTTGTTGTTTCTGTCCATCGGTCCTGAAAAATCTGAAATGAGAAAGAAGATAAATAATTAGAAAAATTGCGGCACGGCGGGTTCGA
>JAOWAY010082989.1:0-11309 GCA_028565895.1 Goniobranchus geometricus
CTTCTATTCCACCATCCTCTAGTACTCAGCCAGGTGAGGCATGTTATCATAGTAACTCTTTTTCTTTCTTTATTTATTTATTTATTTTTTTTTTTTTGGACTTCAGTTCTTTTTTAAAATTTTCAGGTTTTTCAAAAAAGTTCCAACATTCATGCTGGAAAGTTATCAATTATAATCTGCTTTGTTGAAGTACAATCCAATGGCTGATATACGATTTAAGCCTTTAAAACCCCTTTGAGCCCTAAACCTGCCATACCCCTCTCCATGAGCAATGTTTATATGAAACACACTCATCTACATTATATGTACACTTTTCATAGTCAAATGACCTTACTTTGATGGAATTCACATATTTTGAATATGTCTTCTATGACGTGTGCGTGATAATGCTTATATATAAGCTGTCTCCATCATCATTGTTTATACTGCAAAAATCAGTGTATCATTTCAATTTGTTATGAAAGGGACCCAAAAGATTCACTGAAGACTTTGTATAAATCATAAATGAATCTAATATTCTTGTCAGAGAACCTGTTTCTAATTTTATTTGAACACATTGATTGTGTTTTCAGTTCAATGATAACATACATTTAAAGTTCATGTAATTTATTTTATTTCCTCCATGTTGTATCCATCAGGTCTCTGGTTACTATACATAATAATATATATTTCTATGAAAGCTTTTTTTTCTGTTTTTTCTCTCTGGTCACATACACTACTCAAAGAAAATAATTCTTTGTACTTTTAATTTCCATGATGAAAGCTTCTGGAAACATTTATCGCAACAAAGGAGGCAGGCCTCAATACGCTCCTCCTCCTACAGGAATGTTCCCAAGCACTCAGCCTTCCATGCCACCTACTGGAAATCTGTCGCCATTCTCATCACCACCAGCTCAGCCACCCACTGCCATGGTGCCTCCCATGACAACCCCTGCAAGCAGCTACGGTCCACCTCCAACTAGTTTCACACCTGGAGGTCAAGGAGGTCCTTCAAGTCATATGGCAACTGTCCCGGCTGGCCAGGACCGACCTGGGCAGTACACCGGTGGATTGTACTACCAGCCTATTCGACACCACTGGTGTTACATGGAGAATCAGCAAGGCACAGAAGTATGGCGCCCATTTTCTGTCTTGGATAGCAGCCAGCTGGAGATTGCATATAGTAGAAGTATGTTCATTTCTTTTTAAAAGAATGATTATTTATCTACTGAATTCTATCTGTTTAGTTGATTTTCATTGATTTTAAAGTACGCACAATACACTTGCAAAAGACTTTATCATAATAAATCACATTTGGGAAAATGTACATGATTGTTATTTGGAAGTCATTCAAATTT
This sequence comes from Goniobranchus geometricus, assembly GCA_028565895.1. Classification (NCBI taxonomy): domain Eukaryota; kingdom Metazoa; phylum Mollusca; class Gastropoda; order Nudibranchia; family Chromodorididae; genus Goniobranchus; species Goniobranchus geometricus. The sequence goes on from JAOWAY010082989.1 coordinate 1,338, forward strand.
CTTGTGAATGGCTAAGATTTAGAAATAAGTCAACACATGCCTAATATTTAAAAATCACGCAAAATATACATGACCACCATTTAAAACTGTGGATTCTTTTGTTTATAAGTGCTGGGTAAATTAAAGATTTTGTCAAAGCTCTATTATATTATCGCTTTTCTGTAAATCTTCATTGAAAATTCTTGCAAATCGACACAGGCAAACAGAAACCTGCTGCCACAAGGCTGATAGTGGAGAAGGGATTGTTATAACTTATATTGTTGGTTGCTTTTTTATTTTTACAATTCTGTGTTTGTAATTTGCTCTTTAGAAAGAGTTAATACTGAATTGTTCTCGGTTAAACTTTTGAAAGATATTTTTAATGTTACACTAAATTTAAAAACGTTTGCTGACCATTTTATCTGTCATTTTAGGTTGGTCATTTTTTTTTATAAAAAAAAAAAAAATTACTTTCATTATTTAACACCTTTTAGTCTGTATCATGAAAGACAATTATTCAAAATTATTCAGGAATATAATAATACATATTTCTTCCTTTCAATCACTTCCATTTTCTTCCTTTTATACCTAGTTTATATGAAAATATTGTCTGTCTAAATATGCCTACAAATTTCTGTGTATATTTTTGAAGGAAAAATATTCACAATTGTCTTCAGTCAACTACCTTAAGACTAAGAGAAAAAAAAAACCATCCAGGCATATCCAACAAAACTTGTGCACTGAGGCAATTTTCAGTCTTTTGCGTTTGTCTGTATGGAAAACAATTAGAAGTCTATACTGGTAGATGATATATAAATTTGAATAATAAGTTTTGATAGAAAAATTCTATAAAGTGTTCTCCTTTTCAATAGTGCAGAGAGAGTCAATGGAGGACCCCATTGTCATAACCAATGGTGGCAGATATGAGGTAAAAGTAGGACAGAGGATGAGATCCTCAGTCTTTTGGGAACAAGCCCTCTCCCCTGTAAGGCGATGCTCATGGTTCTTCAAGAGAGAAGGAGACAACAGATACATACCTTATGATGAAATGTTTTCAAGCCAGCTTGAGGTGAATTATCCCAATACTGATTTAATTATAAACTGAATTTAGTCCTTTGTAATGTTGTTGACTTTTGAATAGACACAGTTGTTAACATATGCATAGGCATAAACACAAAGGATAGATATTTCATATCCAGGATAGACCAAATTTTTAATGTGAGGGTATTGCATACTAGAGTTGAAAGTTGATATATTTAGCCAGGAACAATGAAATTAAAGATGTGTCTCAAGAAATGTCTCCTTTGACTGGTACATTGTTTTGGAGACTACAATTTCAATAATTTCAGAAGTCTCAAATGTGAAAAAAAATTACATGTCAAAGGTGGAAAGGATTTGTCTAAAGCATTACCATGTACTTTTGTGCTATGACTTTGAAGGGTAAATGCATGCAAGTAGTCTGTAGACTTGATGAAAGTATTGTATAGGTTGATGTTCGTTATTTGGGATTTTTATTTTAATTACAAAGGAAATTTGAATTTGGTGTAAAAAGCTGAAGGTAAAGCAGAAAGGCTCACAAACTGTACAATGTCTACCCCCACCTGCCCAAATTTGGGGCTGCCGTAGCTTAGTGGTCGCAGATTCAATTCTCACTCCAGACATTCGTTTTTTCCTTAAGCAAGAAATTTCTCTCTGTTGCTTGACCCAAGCCAGGTGAAAATGTGGACAGCTTTGGCTGGGAAAGTACTCTGCAGTAGACTAGCATCCTGTTCAGAGTGTGATGGATAGATCTTTTAATGTTCTCTTCATGCTATAGAAACCATGATAAGCTCCGGCCGAGTGAGTTGAATCGGCTTGGAAAAGACTACTATCAGTACACAATGCCTACCATCTGTCGCATTTCAACAAATTCCAAGCTCTTTTGGAGTTTTTCAGTCAAGCAGTCTGGCAAAATCATTCACTACCTATAGCATGCATGATTTTGAGGTGGAGGGAGTGAAGAACATTGAATACAGTATTATTAGGATTCAAAAGACAGGTCTTTATGTTTGATATCAGAGGCCTTGCATATTGCATATTCAGTCAGCAACACCACATTATATAGATTTTACAGCTTAGATTTCTTTTATCTCTCTTGGTTTTTGTGGGTTTTTTTGTTTTTACTTTTTAACATCTAATAGCTGACACTTCAATTTTCTCTTTATGTCTAGTGTGATCTAATTTTTTTTCTTAGGTCATACGTGTAATAAGGCGAGAACCTGCTGTTTTTGAAGTTTTGGCGCCTATAGTACCCTACTTAAAATATTACCAAAATGTCTCTTAATAAGTAGGTAACCTTTGAGGAATTTAATATTTTCAAGAATGTTTTCCATTGCTATAAATGAGGTAAGACGTGAGAAACCTGCTTTATGGTGCTTGATAATGTCCTTGGAGGCAAAGATTGATATGATCTTTAAACCTATTCATTTAGATTTGTTTGACAAAGAATTAATTTGTCCATATCCTACAAAATTTCATGCTAGTTTGAAATTGGCATTGTTGGTATTGTGAGAAATTGACATAAAAACATACGTTTTCCCTTTTTCCTGTCTGAAACAGGAGGAATACAAGAAAGCCATGGAGACAGGAGCCTGGCATCGACGTCTTGAGTTTCCTGGGAAGGAAATTATCGTCATGCATAATGCTAATGTGATTGTCCAGTTCCCAGCATCGTCCCCTCCTGATGAATGGGGAAATGTGCAGGTTTGTCGGTCTTCTTCTCTTTTGGCACTTTAATTTCCAATATTTATCGCTAAAATTCACCGTCACCCAAGCCATATAACAAAGCCTTGTTTTCTCGTTGCCTTAGAAAAAACTTTTTAACTCTTGATGAGATTTTCTTCCCTTTACTTAATTACTTTTCATATTTTGTTATATTAATTTTCCTTCCCTGCAATCATCCTTGTAGGAATAAAAAGGCTTGTACTTGCACTTTTGCCTTAAAGATACAGGACTTTTTCATTTTTTTGTTCTCTCTCAATAGACTTTAAAAGTCAAAATCATGAGTCAGAACCATTTACAGGTTTTAAAGTAGTTTCATTGAACTGGTGGAGAACTTAATATACATCTCAGATTTTACCTGGTTTACCATGAAAGACTTAGTCTAAGACAAAAATGTATGGAAGACATGAGATTTTACGAGCAGGAATGTAAATTTAGAAGTAGGAGGCTTCAACACTTTCTTTGATTTGTTTCGTTTTGTAGAGTGTTTATTCTCTACCGGTGAGTTTGCTTGGATTATTGTACTTTTTTCCTGCCTTCTTTACACCCATTCCTTCTAAGTTTCACATGTAATCTGCCAATTTTTTTTTTCTTTGGGCATGCCAGTCCTCAATGTCAGTATTCTATTTGTTGATTTTTCATGAGCTGTGCCTTTTGTAGAATATATTTGAGTCTGTTTGAATCGATCATAGACATACATTTAGTGTCAATAAATCTTCTAGGTGTTTTCAACATCATTTCTCTTATGTGGATCTTAATATTCCTTACATAACAAAATTTTTACTCAACAGCTAAGTAAGATTCCATGTAATGAAGTGAACTGCAAGATTAGAATACAGACTTTGGACCAGAAGTTGAAAAGATAAAGTTTGGCTGATATAACTTATTACACTTTCAGTGCCATAATCCTAAAAGTGTTAGTTGCTTTGGTTTATGCTTTGATCTACTTTGGTTGCTGACATGTCCATATCTATGTATCGTACTATCATGTGTAAGCTTTTGAGTTGTATAATCAAAATAATCACCATTACATAGTTGAAAAATTTTTTATAAAAATTTAGGATACTATCCACCTGGTTTAGTATTTGAAAATGAAGGTATGTGTAAATATTATCTTCTGGGATCATAATAATGGAAAGGGGACTGATGCAAAAATGGCAATCACATTATGTTTAATGACAGGGCTGATTTTGAAACCAGGGTGAAACATTTACTAGGTATATATAATGCTATGGAATTCAGGCTTTTATTTTCATTTTTTCAGGCTTTTAGGCATTTAGGCAACTTTCTTAATGTCTCAGTATAAAATATTGATAATAATGATGATAATATTGAAAATAATGGTAATGATGATAATAATAATACTGATAATAATAATAATAATAATAATAATGATCATTAATAATAATTGTAATCATAATAATAAAACAATGATAGATATTTTTGTATAGCGCTTCATCCAAATACAACAGGCTCAAAATATTCACATCTTCCAGTCATTATCAGTCATTTATATTTCTGAATTATTTGAGTCTTTGATGAGCAAAATCTCTAGAGGTGGGGTGGGATGATGGATTTTTTTACAGGAATGTGGGATGAGATGAATTTCCTTCAAGTTGGTCTTCTTCACAAGGAATTGAATACCATTAAGACTTATTTTTCTTATGAAGCTTTCTGTCCTCATAGGATCAGTAATAATAATGTAATATTATTACATTAATTCATTTATTTTTTTTTTTTTTTTACATGTGTGGCTGTAGTTATAGTGATTGAAGACTGCCACTACTCTCTATTATTCTGCTGGCATTAGTGGTCAGGGATTGTGGCATTATATATATAGTAAAGCAATGCAGATTGAAGATTGAATTCTGTGCAACACTTTGAAAGTTAATGATGTCACCATCAAATTAATATGATAAATGGATAAAGACTGAATGTTAACCTCTCTTGTAAGGCTTTTCCTTCGACAGACATCATAATGTTGTCGAATACAATTATAGCATCATGATAAGGAAGTTTTTGGAATGCGTTTTGTCTTCATTTATTTATTTTATATATTTTTGATTGTTCATTGAATTTTTTTTGGTACTTGAAGCAGATAAACATAATTTTGACTCTAGTTAGTGAAGAAAAATAAAGTGAATGTTGAATCCCATAGTTTAATTCATATTAAAACATGAAGACTTATCACAATCAAGTAGCTGGACCATTTGATACCATGTTTACCATTGTTTCATATCTATTTCATTTCAATGTATCAGCCTCCACTCTCTGTATTGCCATTTCTTGTTTTTAGAATGTCAAGATTTGGTGAAATTATCTTAAAAAATGTATCAAACACTGTGATTGATTTTGTCTCTTCCATGGATTAGTACATGTCCCTCACAAGTTAAGATTTTCCACCATTTATGTTGTTACCAACATGGAAGTTTGTATTTAAAATTCAATTAAGCACCAGCAGACTTGATATGCTTTTCTAATTCCTTTTCTCTGTGGATTAAATATCATCATGTTAGCAAACATTATAAGTAATTTGAAATTTGCTTTTTCTTTGGGTTACAAGAAAGGTGCTTTTATGTTTGTTTTTTGTTTTTTAATGTTTCAGGCAAAACAACTACATAAAAACCTTGCAGTTGCCATAGATTTAGAATATAAAGATTTTAAAAAAAATTATTTCAAGCAAAAAGGAAGACATTTGTAGAGTTTTACAATTAGTTATTGGAATTAAAGTCATTTTAGGCTGTTAAAAAGGAAATACACATCATGGTGTAGTAAATCTTGTAAGCTTCAAAGATTGTTCATTTACTGTATTATTGTTTGCATTTGCATGAATTTTACATAGCTGCCAAGCTTTGTACAATTAAAGGATTTTGACAATTTTCAACCTCTTTGTCTGTAAATCCCTTTTTGAATTTAAGTGTCTGTTCCTCTTTTAGAACCACGCCTATATTTCAAGGCACAAAACTGAGACAGCTGATATGTTTGCTTTTAGGCTTTGAGCTGCCACTCACAGCTTATTTTGATCTTCCTTTCAGTCGAAATAATGGAGCTTTTCTACTTTCCATTCATAACTGTGATTGTCTTCTTATTTGTATACCGTACAAGAAAGATGGAGATGAAAATCAACATAGCATTATGTTGGATCAACCCATTAATTTTATTTGATTGTTTACAAAGTGGCAAGCATGTTGACAAGTTGTGAAAGGTCTTTGGAACTTGGCAGCTCAAATGCTCATATACCTATGCAGTATCTTAACAATATACTTACCGTTGCTTTCTCTTCAAAAATTCATATCAGCTGGAATGTTTTTGAAAATGGTATAGACTTTCCTGTACATAGATTGCTCAGTACCTGTATAAGTGGTGCTTTGTGTAACCAAATTACCAACGCTCAGCTGTTAAAGTAATGAACACTTTATTCACTTTAATGTGTACAGTGTAGCAGACCGTTATGAGCCATTATCTTTCGGGACTGTATTTAAAGTTTCTTCATTGATTTTTTTTTTTTTTTTACATGTGTGACTGTAGTTTTGTGAGAAGTTATCTCAAATTTCATACTTTGAAAATTTAACCTTGGCTTTGGGTCACTCTTTGTTTTATGTTCTCCTTTGATTTAAGAAACTTTCATTCCTCTTTTTCTTAAAGTTTGTGATTATAATGGGGAGAAGTGTGTCATCTGGCTGTGGTTTTTCCCATGTTTTACATTGTAAGCTTTTTCTTCTGTTTACATAGGTTGTGTCACTTATTTAAAATTAATCATTATTTTGTCATTCTCTATTTTATTTTTATGCTTGTGCATTTATGTTGAGTGTTTGCTTGCTTTGTTTAAGGTGTTCATTTGTGTTTGTTTGTTGGAGGGGGTGGGGACATGGGTTTGAATGTGACGTTTTGGTTTTTTGAACCTGAATCTTCCAGTTAATGTCCAACATCATTTTGAAGGCTCTGGCATGTTGAATTGTTACATACGTATAATACTACACTGATTTATGGCATGTAAGACAAAAGACATGCGAACAAGATGAATGGAGGGGCCGATATGACCAATTCAGGCAAAGTGTTCCATTCTATTACGGACACTTCCTGTTGCCCTGAAAAAAAAAATCAGAAACTAAAGACAGGTATGTCAATTACCTTACTTCATCCACTTTGTTTTCCTTTGTATTCTGACCAGGGTGATCAAATGAGGCCTCGTGTTGTGAAAAGGGGTGTGGATGATTTTGCCACCATTGAACAAGGTTGATCTTTGTCTTTAATTTATCATACATAAGTTTATCACTCTCTATTTTATTCTTTTTCCCTCTATCTGTCTGTCTCTTTTAATATTTCATCTGTTAAATTGATAATTTTTTTTTTTTTAAAAACAACTCTCTAGTCAGCTCTATTGGAAAGAATTATTAGAATTGGATAAATAGCTTTTTTTAAGTAGCAGATGTTAAAATAAAAAAGAAAAAAAAAAAGATTTGTATGCCTTGTGACATCAATTATTTCATTATTATATTGTGATTAATCTGCTTTTGTCTCCTAAAGGTGAACGGAAAGAAATTGATCATTTAGTCTTCTTCATACCCGGAATAGAGGATTTTTCAGAGGGAAATGCCAAGTCTATAGAAGAATATGGTGAGTTGATAAAGTTCCTATAAGTTTGCTGTAGCCTCTTCTTTCATGGCATGGGCGAACATTGTATGCCGATCATCTTTAATCTTTTAGTGAAACTTACTGTCATGTTGACTCTATTGTATCTGATCTTCTATTTTGAAGGATAATAATGATTCATTTATCAGAAGTTATGGAGCTCTTTTTCATGCTGCAAAAAGTGATATTCTTTAAAGTATGTAAAATCCCCTTTAGCCCTAAGAATTGGAGATATGAATCGTGGACATACTTTTCTGAAAGTTGTGTGAATTGTGATTGATGAGTTTTTACTTTACTGTACTAGCAAAAGTTAAAGTTGATGTAACGCTTAAACAAATTCTTAAAACAATATTGTCATTTTCTGTCAACAGTGGAAGATTTTAGAAATAATGCCCATGACCTATTGAAATCTCACTTTACGGAGGCTTTTCAAGCTAGAACCATCAATCGTGTTGAGTTCCTGCCAGTATTGTGGACAAGAGCCCTTGCTGAAGAGACTGACCATGTCAACACGTGAGTAATATCTTGGTTTTTTTGGGGGGGGTTGTTTTTTGTTTTTGTTTTGGTTATTTAAATTAGCTGTGAGATTTGGATTTGCAACATGGTGGATATCATTATCCCAGAGTGCTCTTAAAAATGTGCATGTTTTGTTTTTGTTTTTTGTTCAGTCTGCTTCTAGATTTAAATTTTATTATTTTTTATCTCAAAGTAATGTTCCTGTATGTTGAAATCAACATTGTTTAAAGTTTTTGGATACAGGCTACCAGTGATTTCCACTATATCTTTGTCAGAAAAAGTATATGCATGCTAATAAATTCAACACTAATGCTTCTGACATGTTGGCTTTTTCAAGTTAGGACGTTTTAATTCCTCACTGATCATTTTTGAAACAATATATTCTGGTTGTTTAAGGATATATCCTCATTCACGGTAATAAACTGCTGTTACTTACATCAGTGATGAATATATTTTAGTTCTGGAGGCAACATTTTCAAAATAATGATCATGAAATTACCAAGTTAAGTAGAAAACATAAGGGATCTTGAGTTCGGGTAAGGTATGAGTAAGGACGACAAAGTAAAAGCATTTCTCTTTCAAATCCAAGAACCACCTATACAAGATCCATATTGCAGATCCTGATCCTTTCTGACGTATTTTCCCAATTTTATAAATATTAAGAGACAATACCTTTTCTGACCGAAACTCACTGATGCAATTGTCGGCCTAATGTTTCATCAGACAAGTTGACACCAAGGCATGGCACTGAATTGTCTGGGATTGATGAGAGTCATTTTCAAATTACCTCAGCGTAGCGGCCATTGATCGGAGAAATAATCTAAACAAAATATTTGAGATAAAAGCATTATCCAAGATCCGAGGAGTATTCCTTATTTCTCTTCAATTTTGAAAATAATTTGATATAAATCACCGTCAAAGAAACAAGCTACAACATAGTTACATCTACAATACCCATGTGTTTGATTGAGAACAATACACCTTCCCTATCAAACACACTTGTAATTAGTTCAACACTAAATCTACAACAGTGGATCATAATTTCCTTAGATATACAGTACTTGTGCTCAAAGAACATGCCTGTGCGGAGATGGAAATATCATGCTGTTAGACGGACTGCATGTAGATGGACTACTAAGCACCATCTATATTATATATGCTGGGGGGTCCCTTTCTCTCACTTAATGACCAATCAAATGCAAGCCCATAAAGGGCTATGCACATGATCAAATCTAATGAACTCATTTCTTACCAAGCCCATCAATCACGGAATTAATCCCCACCTGTGAAACAAAGAATGTGCAGTCATGTCGGTGAAGGGGTTGAGCCAACGCCCAGTCACTCAAAATCTAACCAAACTCAACTAATCAAGAAAAGTTCTCTAATTCACCATCACCACATTGGTGAGATGCATGTCATTGATTTAATTCACTCCGTGTTTTGTAACATTCATGGAGCGATAAAAGACTAAGGACACATGTCAGTTTAAACTCCCTGTTTTCTCTGTCGCCATATCCATGCAACATTTTAATGCCTCACTTTCTGGCGAGTAGAGCTATGTCATTTGTTGATGGCCTACCCAGAAGGATAGTGATCATTGTTTGCTTTGTTCAGATGGATAGAAAGGGGCCTTTTCGTCTGTCAGGTCCATTGTGGGTAGAGCTGAGTCTTTTGTAAACAGCCTACCCAGCTGGACAGTGATCATTGTTTGACTTGTCCATGTGGACAGATCTGGCAGGTACATGCATATCTCAATTAACGCCTAATAAAAGCTAGATGTATGGCTTAATAAGAAAACAGAAATTGTAATGCATTAAGTGGGAGGTCTGTGAGAAAATGAAAGAATTTGTAAAATTAGAAATAAAACTTTCTGTTCAACATTGTGTTGTTAGCCAGACTGGGGTTTGTTGTTAAGAGGCCAATTTATGTAGAAAGAATTGTGTTGTCTGGAAAAACCATGCAGTAAGGCGGACTGTTATTAGATGGCGTATTGTTAAGGAGCCAGTACTGTATTACAAATGGTTCTAAAGGAAAGCCCTTGTTATGAGATAAAACAGATGAACATCTTGCAGTGGGGGGGGGGGG
>JAOWAY010083099.1:0-11308 GCA_028565895.1 Goniobranchus geometricus
ACTTCCTGTGTGGCAAGCAAATCAGTCTCAAAATGGCTGCCTAGCTGTCGGGAATGATTCACTCGAGGAGTGCCCTTTAATGTAACATCGTTGTTTATGAACATGAACTAGATCTAGCCTATATTATATTGCTAGGGGAGAAGAGTCAAAGAGTGGCAGGAGGATATGGAATTCCAGCCCTCCGGACACTTTTATTTTTACAGATCTTAATTCTAGATTCTAGATCGAGATCTAGATCTAGATATCTAGATCTATTAGTATTGTAGATCTATTATGTATTGTAGTTCTACTAACTGGTAAATCTAAGTAGCCTACCTCCTGTAAGACGCAGTATGCGTGAGTATGAAATATCCAGATCTGGAATTGAAAAAAAGAAAACCAAACAAAAAAACAAATTTAGATTAGATCTCCCGATCTTTATATCGATATTCCAGAATATATTATTACCTTTACTATTTCAGCTAGTTCTAGATCAAGAACTAGATCTAGAATTAGATCTTTAATCAGTTCTTTGCTTCTTGATCGCGGCTACGTGGAAAGTCGATTCTTTTTTCGTAAAATGAAATCCAATATTTTAATACGTGTTATGGTTGGTAGAAACTACGTATTTCTATATTAGGTTCGGAATAACTTAGCATTTCTTTAACCGAGGTATCTGAGGACACCGCCTAAAAAAAGTAACGATAGTCCCGTACCCATGGCTGATTATAGGAGAATAAACGGTTGAATCATAATATACTAGGCATTGATCCAAAAGTAATTTAGGGGAACTGGCTACAAGTCAAAGAGAATACACACTTCAAGAAAGCAGAAGACATTAATCTGCTGCTGCAACATCCATGAGGCTAATGCAGTCTCTTGTCAAAGTAATATCGTAGTATGAGGGTAATGGTTTTATATCGGTTAACAAAACCTTAAAACACAATTTTTTTGTCTAAAGATGTAGTTATAATACTTATAATAAATAGAATATTCATTTGAGAGATATCTTTCCTGAAGTGTGTATGTGTTTCTTTGACAGACTCTGTTTCAAACAGAAGTGAAGACTGCAAGGGAGAAAAATGTCATACTGTTAAAAGTTTGCAATGCCTCAGAATGTAGCCCATGAATTAACTTCATTCCACGAACATATCACAAGAAGCAGCCTAACATTTAATGGTACACATTAACTTTCAGTACATTTTCCAGGTCAACCAATCAGACGCTTCAGATCAAATCTTGACATTGATTGTCTCAAAGTTTTTGTAGAAATAATATCACGCCTGTACTTTTGGGGTACTTTCAATTCTTTTATTATGCTGAAATCCTCAAGCAACACATATTTTCAAAATTATAGGCCTACCCCATACCCCATTCATAAGTCATTTTTCTATTCTTTAGAGAAATAGATCCAGGATCAAATCACAAATTACAATACTAAATCTTTTCTTGCTAGCTCAAAAAAAGCTTCTAAATAACAACTTTTCACAATTACATCTGAAAACAGGATCATAAAAAAAGAAAAGATGAAATTTAAAGATATAAATTTATTTAATCTTAACAAAGCTTAAGCATATCAATTTTAAAACAAATAAACAAAAATTCCAGGAGAAACAGGATTAAGAAACAAGGCCTAAGGATTTGAAGTGTAGAAATTATAACTTAATGTCTAACATCTACTTATCTCAATTCAAGCTAACACAGAAAGGATATGAGTTTAACAACTTTAATACCAAAATACTAAAGAAAATGTAAAAAAAGTATCCCCCTAAAAAACCTGAACAACTCAAAACCCCAACCAAAAACCCCCCAAAAAACCCAACAACAATAACGCATCCCTTTAGCTTAAATGGCCCCAAAACAATCTATTCTACATTTCCGATTAGTGCAAGTACTATATTTCACATGGAAAGCAGGAATGGATAACATACTGTTGGTCATTGCTGGTAACTTAATTTTTTCACTAAAATTTGAGTCTTCAGAGGCTGCAAATTATCTGAATTAAAAGAAAACAAAAGCATGAAAACAGAACCAGCAATGACACTACTACCATGTCATGAGTCACAAGATGAAAGAGCAATCATACAATAAAAAGTGTGTATTATGAAAATAGCAAAGCTTCATAATTAAGGCGACCGATAAACTAATCAACGATAAATTAATAATATGTTACCTTCATGCCTTAACCCAGTAAACATGAAAGTTGTACATCCATTTTTGACTGTTCAGAATATTTATAGTATCATAAAAAAAAGACTACATTTATGCACTTGCATGAGTTGAACCAAGAAACTGTCTCCAACTACTTATCTGCAATCACCAGCTGCCACCAGAGAAAGTCATTTTAAAAGGAAAAAAAAAAAATCAAACGAAGAAAAAAAAACAACTCCCACCAATCCCTCATTAAACCAACAACAAAACTAACAATAACCCCCTCCCCCCAGAGTTTCTGGGTAAAGACGCAGAGACTCTATGAAGAATCTCTGCTGACAACCAATATGAGGTGACAAATCAAGAATATATTGAACATGTCTTGAATTTTTCCTTTCTCTTTTTTTTTGTTGCAGTATTTTTCAACCTCAGTTTAGATATTACAAGATAAAACCTACATGAATATGGTCAACAGCAAAGGACATTTTAGAAATGGGACAATTCTGCTTAAAAGTTTTCAACATCAAGACATGGAAAACTACTTTCATCTCCCCTTTAAAGATTCTTCAACATCAAGTAGTGAGAACCTTTTTTTCGTCACCACTTAAAAGGTTTTTCGAATATCAAGCGAAGAATCCCACTTTCACCATTCCTTAAAGGTTTTCAACATCAAGTCATGAATCCCACTTTCACCACCCCTTAAAGGTTTTCAAAAACAAGATATGAATCCCACTTTCACCACCCCTTATAGGTTTTCAATTCAAGCCATGAATCCCATTTTCACCACCCCTTAAAGGTTTTCAACATCAAGTTATAAATCCCACTTTCACCACCCCCTTAAAGGTTTTCAACGTCAAGTCTTGAATTCCACTACCACCACCTCTTAAAAGTTTTCAACAAGTCATGAATCTCACTTTAACAACCCTTCAAAGGTTTTCAACATCAAGTTATGAATCCCAATTTCACCACCCCTTAAAGGTTTTCAACATCAAGTCATGAATCCCACTATTAGCACCCCTCAAAGGTTTTCAACAGCAAGTCATAAATCTCACTTTCACCATCCCTTAAAGGTTTTCAACATCAAGCCATGAATCCCACTTTTATAACCACTAAAATGTTTTCAACATCAAGCCATGAATCCCACTTTTATAACCACTAAAATGTTTTCAACATCAAGCCAATAAAACTGACTATCATCACATGAGGGTTTTGAGAGTCAAAGCTGACTGCCTTTGGGACAAGAAAAGGTTTTTGTTTGAATCTTGTTTTTGTTTTTAACTCATATGGACCCATTTGTGAAGGGCCAGTCTATACACATAATGATCCTTTTGTGAAGGGGTAAGCCTACATATCATCAGTGCCATTCTCTTTACCTGAAACTCCAAATCTTTTGGCACCAACGTAATCCATACTGGATGCTGCTTGCCCTATTCAAGATGCGAAGTTTTTGACCATTCAAAATGCATCATTTCGTGCTGTCATCTAAATGTATAAGATGAATGGTTTTTTTTAAAGTTTTTTTTTCTATTAGATACAAAAAGTACATGTCCAAATCCTCCATCTACAATGGATTTATACATTTAAAGAACAACACTCAATTAAGCATGGATCTACTTTACAGAGTTATATATTTGTTTAAACAAAAATCCATTTTGATGCCCACCAACACAATCCTCATTTTCACTGGTTCCCAAGAGACTAGCCTTTCCTATGAATGAGAAAAGCAATTGTCAAACTTGCTTCATTTTAATTCAAATTATACTTCAGGATTCATTTACTAAAACTCATTGTCACTTCAAATGCCCTTGTCCATGATTTATCTTGTGAATGATTAAAATAGTCCAGAGGTCTAAAACCTGACATTGTATGATAAACAAGGATGGTTATCAATGTAGTCCATTCATGTCTAAAGCAGGATGATAAGATACAACACCTCTTACATTTTGGTTTAACACTGTTCTGTATTTCTTAGATTTTCAGGGACCACCTTCATTTTTAGACACACTCTAAAGAAACAAACAGGCAAGAGATCTGATATAAAATATGAAGTGTTAAGTTGATTTCTTGAGGAGAGAAGCAATGGTGTCTTTTTTTTCTCATTTTTACATGAATGCCTGTTTCTTTTAACCAGAGGGTGCAGCAGAAAAACAAAGATTAATAGTCCATTTCACTCTTCAGAGATATTCAACTGGTCAAACTTGGAATACAGTTTCAAACCGTACATGGTAAAGATAAAGCTGCCTTCAGCCACATGTATATCAGAAAGAACAAAAATTGTAACTGCAACATGTCTGGCATTGATGGTAGATCAATGTCTCATTTTTCAAAATGAAAAACCAAATCTAGAAACTTTCATTAGAGGAAATCAGCTTGCCTTTCTGTCTCTTTGTATAAACCATTACAGAACAACACACCTCTTATTTATTCAGCTACAGAATGACATGGTCTATCATACCTTATCAAACACCTCCATGCTGTGTAAACAATGGTATTTCATAAAAGAGAAAATGAAATAACGAGTACTCAACAATAAGCTTTCATTGGCAATTATCAAGATTTTACATCACATTAGGACAACTCAGAGGACAATGCCTGAGCAGGTGAGATTCTAAGCTGGAACTGAATATCTTCCCTGGCTAATGGAAATTGTATATCTTGATTACATTTTATATTTTAAAGTAATACATATCAGCAAACAAAAATGAAGTGAATCCTCTGCACCCTTAACTACTCTGAATCAAAATAGTGAGCAAAGATAAACTGATGAATGATTAGGTGGTTATTATTAGTGATGCTTTTAATTATCCCTTCACCCTTTGGGGATAATATTTCAACACATATACATAGAGTTAAAATTCCATAAGTATTATCAAATAATGAAGAAAACTCCCACTGCCACCACAGTCACAAAGAATAATCTCATAACCCTTGCTATCAATCAACATTATCAAACAACCTACGCAAAGAAAAATTATATTTATAAAGTATATATATATCACATGTATTTACAGCTAGTTATATACACCTATACATTGATGTCAGTATTGTATTCATACTTATTGACAAGGCGATGGAAGAAAAGAAGAACAACAACACATATAAGAAATTTAAAAAGAAGAAAAAAAAGAAAAAAAAAGGAAAAAAGTGGTGAATTGCACTAGGTCCCATGGTGTGGCCATTCAAGAATTGCAGACGTCGAGTCCAACCCTGATAAACAGAGAGATAAGGCTTGTCCCCGCTGCTCCAGGTTAAAATCACACAACATCTTGTCTGCCTAGAAGAGCACTAAGCTATAAATATACAGTTAATCTCGCTGTAGACAGCTCTGAAGCTTTTCTATCCAATCAGCAGCATCTTTGGAAGTAGGGGCCATAAAGTTGTACACACGTCTCACAGCACGGATCTGACAGTTGAAATTTTGGAGTATGATTGAAAGAAAAAGAAAAAGAAGACTTTTAATATATTACATTTGAAAAATGATATATTATCTAGAAAAGACAAGAATTTGTCTTCATCTAAAAGTCGCTTGCAAACACCAGCTTGCTATGTAAGCATTCGGAAAAGTTGCCTAAAAATAAATTCAGCAAAAAAAAACAACACAACAAAACAAAATAAAAAAACAACAAAAACAAACCCACAGAAGAATGTTTGGTTTTTGCACATGTGTGTGTTCTATAACCATTTCAACAGTCCAAACAGACAAACAAGGGAAAACACCAGAACTCAACTGACCTCCACGAAGGAGTTCTCCTCTGCCCTCTTGAGAGCTCCTGGCACCATCTTGATGGGGCTGACAGATTCCACTTCGGACAGGTCAATGAAACCTTTACATGCAGGGTCACTCTCTGTCTCATAATAGCGAAGCTAAGGTAAAGGAACAGAAAAGAGATGAATGACTTTCAAAATGTATGACATGGATTGAAATTCTCTCCACATACTTCAAGCCTCATAATCAACCCATCCCCCCCTCCACATATAACAAACCCACACTCACACACACACACACACTAGCACGACCAACACACAAACATAAAATTGACATCACAACCAACGTAGTCAGTGCACAAATGAACAGATATTGACTAATCAGAATGGAGCATAATACAACAGTAGTGATTGGCTATGTGTCCGCTGGCTATCTGGCCGTTTCGCCTATGTGGCCGTTTTGGTTACAAAACATAATCTTTTTCTTAAAAAAAAAAAACAGACCTCTAAGTGGCCGGTTCAAAGTCAGGAATTTCGCCTAAGTGTCCGTTTTGCCCAGCGAAAAGTTCATCCTACACAACAATATTTGTTGCTATTTTGTCATAAATGCATTCATACATCTGAATGAATGGAATATTGCATTATCTGTCACAATACGCGGAATAAAACGAGGGCCTGATGTGCCCAGCACATATTATGGGTAGGCCCAACATTCGTTGCATTAGCTAAAAGGCCATGGCACCATCACAATGGAGTTAGCAGTCATATTACTTTTCACCAATTTCCATTGGCTGAAACTTTGTTGAAGATTGCAGGTCTATGTAATTTTAGCCAATCGCCTTTTGCCTGTCCGTAGTGAACACCCCTTCTCTCACTTTCTTTACTTCCTAATGAGATTGCAAGAATTGAAAGTGTGGCATTTTGACTCTCCTGGTGTTTAACAAGCAGGACTATGTAATGTAGGTCAACAACTTTTTGGCTGTCTGTAGTGACCGCCTCTTCCCCTTCTCTCACCTCCTCATGAAATTGGAAGAATTCTGAGTGCATTGTCTCTGGTCGTCCAGTTGACTTAGCCAGACTGGCTGAGGTCCCTGTCAACAGATTGGTATTAAGTGGCCATATGGCCATGCCTGGATATGCAGTTTATGGCTCTTAGGTTGACTTGGAAAGACAGAACAATTGTGTCTTTTATTAAACACGTGTATTCCCTTTTCCCTTTCTGATATATGTGTATAAATGTAATTGTCATGAATCTGTAGTATCCATCTACATCATGTGATTATTGCTGAGCAGATTGACAAGTAATGAAATGCACATGAACCTTTCCAGTCACTCAGCAGTTCATTTTCACAGTCACCATGTCTCTCCTGTGTAGGGATTTGGTAAGAATAAAAGAAAGGATGCTGTTGAACAATCACTATGAAAGCCAAATTTCACAGTAATTGGTAAATCATCTGATGTGAGCAGAGAGACCATTGCTAAGATAGTTGAGGAAAAGACACCCCTACGTTAGGCAGCCAACATGCATCCTTCATAAACGAGATTGTCTTCCTGAAAATCGCCTTTTGCCCAAGTGTCTGTTTAGGGTAAGTGTTCATTTTGGCTGTTTCCAGCAGACCGGACACATATCTGATCACTACTGTACTGAAAGAAAGATATTGGCATTGATTATTTTCAGAGATAAACAGATTAAGATACACTCGCTGAATCTAAAAAACATTCTGCAAACCCTTCTTATGTGACAATGAATCCCTATCCCTTTTTAAAATCTAAAATCTCTCTAGCTGTCTTCAATGCAGCAAAATACCAGCTGATTTATTAAGACAAATCTATCTGAATACCACAGTAAAAGTATATTTCAATTTTTTAATATTCAGACTCAAAGTAATAAGCACACTTCTATAGCGCCTTCCCTCCTCAGAGCTCAAGGCGCTTAACGAGATACAGTAAAAACATTTTATAAGCATATACATAATTCATGGCAACATAATACAAAAAAACCCCACAAAAAAAAAAAAATCTCAAAAAACAAAACAAAGAAAAAACAACAAAACGACAACCACTACTTGTACTACCACTACTACTTTACTGCCTTTGCAACAAGTACATCATACATTATAATCTTTCGGCTGTCGTCATTCATGAAAATGGCAATTTACAATTCGGGGCAAGTCTCTGAGTATGATTGTGGTCAGGCCAGAGGTTTGTGGATTGTCTCTGACCTATTTCAACATTGTGGAGATGACCGTGTTGCCCTTGGCAGAGGATGACATATTTCTGTCGATGGAGGATGCTGGCAGCCACTTAACATTGGAGTTTTGCGCTTCCGGTAATACATGTTTCGTTGCAATCAGCCTTTAAACGCGAAATGAAAGGCATTCATGTTGCGGCAATGAGTACTTTGTCTGACCTTCAATAAGAAGTCCACGTAGATAACAGGAATCACCATAACCATTAATAATAATAATAATAAATAATTATTTATATAGCGCCAGTATACATTTCTGATACTAAGAGGCTCTTTACAACAAAATGAACGCTGACCATAAATAACTGTTAAGTCTTCACGATGCATGACCCAATCTTTAATTTTTTCTAAATGTACACAGAACAGAAAAAAACATCTGTTTTGATCTTTGCCTTAAAAGAGCAAACGCTCTCACAGTTTCTTGTTTGTAATGACAGAGAGTTGCAAACTTGTGAAGCCAAGTCTGTAAATAAAAAACCTAAATATAAACACCAAGCATACTGATAAAAGCAATGTCAATTCTCTTACCTGGTGTTTCATTGAATCCAAAATAAACCATCTCTGCTTCCACTGCCTGAAGACCACACCTTGTTTAAACAGGTAGCCTTCACGCAGCCTGTGCTCTTTCCCATCTGTCTCAAAGGACTCAAAGTGAGCTGGAGGCACTGTAAATAAATAGACAAGATGGGTCAAGCAGGTATGAGAATGCAGATGATAGCTGATTGAATATTAAATCTCCCTATTTTGTGATAAATCTTTTGATTACTCAGCTCCTTTATAAGGCTAAGAAATGATTAGTCTGCACATGTCTACAAGAACCTTAAGATGTCAAAATTCAAAATTCTTAGTTGTACCCAAACAAAACTTTTTGGAAGCAAGAGTTCCAGCAACATTGGAACGTCATTCTGAAACTCTATACAATCCTCCGTGAGATTTGTAATTCAAGACCCATCTTTAGAAGAAATATCTGCCTCACAATTTGACTCTCTATGCTTTCTAATTCTGTTGTTGATATGCCACATTTTTACATAAGTATAATAGCACTTTGTTTTAATATTTATGCCATTACAGATCATGTGTGATTGCTGTGAGAATTTATGAGTATCATTATAAAGCGCTTGGAGACTTGGTAAAATGTTTTCTTTTATCATTATTATTTGTCTTGTGTTAATTTTTATTGAGTTACCTTAAAAATACATATTTCTACATATAAATCTAAATTCCTACTAAATGGTAGCAATTTTCTTTTATATCGATACTTCACATTTCAAGTTATCTCGGCCCAATCACCATTTTGTTTTTTCCTGAACTTATAGTTTTGAAGTGTTGTAAGGAATTTTATTCGTCTTCCAACCTGACGGTGATGTGAACAAGAGATTACCTGATTTCAAAAAGACTATGTTTCATGGGGGATGGATTTTGAACCTTTCATTGATAAATAACTACGACTAGATCTACAAAAACCAATGTACTTCTAGTTCTGATAAGGCAGTAGGTGTGAGGTGACTATTTGTGTTGCTGCTAGGTAAGATAAAAGAAATAAAAGTCATTTTAGGGCAATGAACACGCATTTATACTATTCATTCCACTTCCATTGTGAATTACCAAAATGATAAATCTCAACTGGGTCCAAAATTAGTTGTTGCCTTCATAAATGCTGTTTCATTCATAATTGTTTTCATAGTTTCATTCATGTTTCTCCTTATTTTATTAAATCAAAGACCTATTGTCTAGAGAAGAAGACTAAGACTGGTGTACAGGTGATCATCTAAAGTCTTCAGTAACGACAGTGGTTTCCTTTTTCTTTTTTTTTCTTTTGTAGTAAATTGAGAAGACAATGTAGATGTTTGAAAAAGCATACACACAATGGATATAAGGGCCAGGGGAATTAATACCATTAGAGCTGTCATTCATCACAGGGCCTCCATTGCCCTGAATGGTTGAAGAGCTCATCCCAGTGTCAGTGACAACTTTCAGGCGTCTGCAGTTCTTTGGAACTGATGACTGACACCGCTCATGGCAATTGAATCCGCAGTCAGCACATTGCATACCTTGAATATAAAAATGTGAAAAAAAAAAATTTAAAACAAATTGATGATAATTGTATATTTAGAAATACAAAGCATTCCTTGACTTGTACCTTCTATATTTGAAAATTTGAAAAGCCTATTTGTTTTGACAATTTGGCTTTTGAATTGCTAATATGTTATAACCTGTCATCTGACATCTTTCAGTAAGGCATTAGAAAATGCATACAAATGACACATTAGAGAAAAGCACTATGTTACATTACATAAAATAATGACATATGAATTCCCTTCAGTGTTTATAACATATTGACCTGAACAACACATGTCATATTACCTTCATTTAGCTTATTGTGTACTCTGAAATAGATACTTTTGCCAACATGATGGCAGCAATAGCTGAATAACCTTAAACTTTTTGTGATATATACTGCATTTACAAATTTTGATATTGAGTCAAAAATGTTTTTAAACATTAATCGTAGAGCACAGGCCTTAGTTTTGAAGTCTGGTAAAATGCCCCCTTGTTACTCATACTAGAGGAAGAAAACAATTAAATTAAGGCTTACATCTAGTTCTGAGACTGGCCTGCTTCTTCAAAGACCAAAGTTTTGACTTTATGCATCAAAAGAAACAGGAGGATAAAGATATAAGATTGTACATACCACAACTCTCACATTGTGACAGCTTGCATCTGTGCTTTGATTCCTTCCTTTTTTATACCAAATTGGCTTATTGGGCCAAAGCTTATCCTGGTTTCTACAGCATGAAGGGACAGTAATAAACTTTATCTATCACTCTCTGAAAAGGATGCTAGTCTATTGCATAGCACTTTCTCTGCTAGCCACAGCTGAACCCATTTCCACCTGGATCAAGTGAAGCATCTGGGAACAGAAGTGGAACATGAAGTTCCATCCGGATAAATGTACCACCCTCCCAGTCACCAGAAGAAACCTCCCAAAACACTATGACTATGCCCTTCACGATCACACCTTAGAGATTGTCAAGAAAGTCAAATACCTCGGAGTCTCCATCACAGACGACCTGAAATGGGATAGTCACATAAACCAAGTGTGCGCCAAGGCAAACAAAACCCTTGGATTTCTCAGAAGAAACCTAAAAGTTAATTCCAAGAAAATTAAAGAAACTGCATACAAGGCATTTGTGAGACCCATCTTAGAATATGCATGCAGTGTAT
>JAOWAY010083210.1:0-11308 GCA_028565895.1 Goniobranchus geometricus
CGCGTTTCATCTTCTTTAACAGCGACTTCAAGGGTTTTGTAAAACTTGTGAACGAAAAACAATACAGGCAATGAATAAAAGAAATTGATACATACAAGTAAGTCCATTAGATGAAATATTGACTTTGTTTGCGGATGGAGGGGAGGAAAAAAATTGAAGAGAAGGGTCCATCAATCATTATGTCACAATTTCCTGTCGGCATCGGAGGAGGAGCGAGCAATAATTATTTCACCTTGAAGGAACCACAGAATAAGCATGATACTTATTCTGTGGAAGGAACCGATATCGGATCGATCCTTGGTCAGTATCGATACCTGATGAATAGTATAGCACACTGTATACACTGGTAGATTGCCAGGAAAAATCGAGGGACGGGTTCGAGTGGGGGAGGGGGTAGGGTATTCGAGGATAGACACCAAGAACCCACGTACAACCAAAGATCTTTCTTATAGTATTTAGCCTCTCTGGTACAACACTCCTCCTTATTGTTATGAATGCCTGGCCTACGATAATCAGGATGAATGAACCGCAATGCATTTTACAAGGGCCTCGAATAACAAGATCTGGGTGAGTTGAATTTAGGGATGGAAAACCCTGACTGCCAGTGTGTCTGATTCAGGCAAGACCCTTGTGAATGAAGAAGACAGGATATGAACGATACCAAGTCATTGTGTTACCGAGCCCCTTTCAACCTAACTAGAGAACCAAGCTGCAGTTCTATCAGGACCCATCCCACTTCTTATCAGCGCATAGAAAGATGCGGTTTGATCACGACCGGATCATCAGCTGATGATTTCAATTTCAATTTCAAAGTTGTAAGATGCAAGAGACATCAAATTATGTCCATCAACGCAAATATTTTGCCGCCTGGAATAGTCTCAAGATTCCGTAAGATCATTTTGCTATATAGGTTAAAGGTCAGGAGACATTACACATCCTTGTCGTACACCTCTGTCCAAAAACAGAAGATCATAAAGAAATTAGAAGCTATAAGAGCAAGTTTTGAACAAAGTTTTATTATAAAAAATGACTCCTTTAAAATCCCCTATTAAAAATCTCCTTTTAAGTCCACAAGCTTAGTTGATCAATGAATACTTAATAAATCTGCACCAGTGCATCATATGTTAGATAATTCTTATGTCTTTCTTTGTGTGCCAAGAAAAAATGGCACTTTGAATTCTAAATCAATGATATGTGAGTCTCCTCAAAAACGTAATCTGTGTGGATCATGTGAATTTTGCTCTGGAAGTTCTGTCACCTTATCCTGAAGATCATTACTACTGAAAGTGAAAGACAACACAGTTTTCATTACCCGTATCTATTTCAAGATAATAATACATGTAACAGAATGACTGATATGTGAGTGTCCTACAAAACATGATCTGTGGATGAGCACTAAAAAAAAAAAATTCCCTTTTATCAGAAGTTAACGTAGATGCTCTCTAATCAGGAGTCTCTAATATCACCGAGGTAGACATATAAGGAATAAAAAGTGCACCACTATCAGTGGAATTTATGGAAGGGTTGGTACTGCATCGAGATCTAATGCGCTATCGACTCAAAGTTTTCAGGTTCAAACCCAGCCAGAGGCAAAACAAAAAAAAAGAAGAAAAAAAGGCAGTGCTAGGGCACTGGGGAGTCATGACCTCAGTGTGGCCTGGTTTCCCGAGGGTGTCAGAAGTTAAAGGCCGAAACACCCGCCTGAGGGGGATCTTATTCTCTGAAGACCTTGCACTGTCTCACTCAGTATGAGTTTGCAAAATTTATGACAGGTTCCGTACAATGACGGCCAGGAAAGACTGGTAGACAGCTAGGAATGACTAGCTCAGTTTCAGGTGATTCTGAACCCGTCCACGACTGTGGGCTAGCAACTCACATTGCAGACGTTAAAATCAATACCAGCTATAAGCACAAGTAACGATATAATGCACTCAGGTACCCGATCAGGGACAGTGTATCAAATACCACTAGGACGGATTACCCGGACTTGACAGGGAAATGCCCATCGGACTTCGAATTTGACCACTCCCAAAAACTGTCATACTTGTGGCAAACTCTTCATAACTGAGAGGGGAATGAAGATTCATGGGACGAAAATGAAACGCATGAGCAAAACGAATGACTTGCAGGATCGCACTGGGGAACTAGATATGTCGAATGAAGACACGCCCTTGGTGGCCAACCACAATGCAAGTGACTTCAACCCTGATGTTTCAGACACAGAGCTCATTGATGCAATAGATGGAAGGCGCCCTAGAATACTGTTCCCTTCGTCATCCTCTAAAGACTAAGAAAATCTTGATGATGAACTGCACCATAAATTGAAAGAAGGTTTAAGAAATTGCGAAGAAGGCTATATGGAAATATTCATGGACATAATCTATAACCATTGCTATGCAAAGTTTGGGATAAAGAAAAACCGGTAGTTAAAAGAAACTGCCGTCAAAATGTATTGGATAAACTTAGACAAGCAAAGAACACTCTAAAGAAACAGTTCCGGCATGCATTACAGTCAGAAAAGGTAGGACTCAATATGATTTGGAAACAGCTTTGTTCAAGACACAGCGCCTTGAGTAAAGCCGAAATAGTGCGAAAGAAAAAGCTGAAGCAGAAACAGACGAGAAGGCGATTCATTGCCAACCCGTACCAGTTTGGAAAACAACTCTTTGAGCAACCCCCGTTCAGGGGAACTGAAAGCAACACAGCGAGACCTCGAGAGACATCTGGAACAGACTTATTCAGATAATTGGAGGAGCCAAGACCTTGAACACATGCATGGCCTCATTTGGCCTGCAGAGCCAGGAGCTCCAAAGAACACTGCACCCCCCAAGCGTAATTGAAAACGAGGCAGTAATAAAGAAAGCAAGAGCTATGTCAGCACCAGGTCCAAATTGCAATCCATAAATAATATATAAAAGATGTCCAAAGACCAGAAAACATCTGTACCGACTGTTGTTCAATGCATGGCAAAATGGTGACGTCAGCGAAAAATGGAACAAAGCCGAGGGGTCTATATACCTAAAGAAAAGGAGTAATCAGAAATCAATCAGTTCAGACCCATATCACTCTTGAATGTTGAGGGCAAGATCTTCACAATACTTGCGAAGCGACTGACCACATTCCTGATCACCAATGGCTACGTAGACACATCTGTCCAGAAAGGGGGTATACCAGGGATGTCTGGTTAGAACATCGGGTGACAGAGCTGACTGAGGAACTCAATATGGGACTCAAAGTGATTGATAAGTGCTGCATTCATGGAAAATTCAAGCTGTGGATACTGCAATTCATCTTGATCCAAAAGCTGCTGTGGCCTTTAGTGGTCTATGAGATAGCCAGCTCTACTGTCGAAAAGCTAGAAGCCAAAGTCAACAGCTACATCCGGAAATGGCTCGGGCTCCCACAGTGTCTGACAGACGTAGCCCTATACTGCAGGCAAGCCAAGCTTTCATTACCAGTGACGTCACTCACAGAAGAATACAAAGTAGGCAAATCCAAGCTCCTACTTATGTTCCAGAACTCTTGTGATGAAGAAGTCAAGACCACTGAGCCATCTCTGAACACTGGCAGAAAATGGAAAGCAGTTGACAATGTCCAAGACGCAGCAGAAACCTTTAAAATCAAATAAATCATTGGCACGTGCAGCATGATCGTAGAGGATTCCGAAATAATGTAGAACGCAAATGGTCTCAGATTCCACCAAAAGAAGCCAGAGATGTGATTCTCTCAGAAATCAGGAGAAGGGAAGATGAAGCAAGAATGCAAAAGGCAGTCCTGCACGCCAAGCAGGGGCAGTGGACAACATGGGAAGATGTCACGCAAAGATCACTTACTTGGAATGAAATGTGGCTTATGGCACCCCTGAAACTAAGCTTCTTCATCCTGGCAACATACGATCTATTGCCAACAAGAGCCAATCTCTCCAAGTGGTATAAAGAGAGCCTCAAGCACATTCTAAATGGTTGCAGGTTTGCCCTGGCTGCAGGCAGATATACATGGAGGCACAACAGGGTATTTTCCACTATTACCGAAATACTGCAAGCTAGCACAGAGGCATCAAGTAAAGAGACAAGTAGAGCTGATGGAAAACACTACTTCCTCAAAGAAGGTACTAAGACAGCCACCATCATTGAAAGTAATGTAAAACGAGACAGTTGTCTCTTCGAAGGTACCGATGACTGGATGATAAGTGCTAACCTTCCAAACCAAAGGGACTACACGCCCGAGGTTAAGTAATCAAAGCAGAATGGTTCATCTGAAATGAATTTGTCTCATGTGGACTCAGCTGTGTATGTTCAATTGTTTGGAATGAAGATGTCCATTTAATGAATCATCAAAAAGCATGACATTTTGAGATGAGTTTTAAAATGGCTTTCATTTCCAGATGCCAGGGTATAGACCACAGAGAAGAGCTCTCCCTTTTCTTGTCTTGGGACAGCTTTGCAAGCTCTGACCATGCCTTCCCAGTTCTTTCTCTGTCTCTCTCCCCACATCTTCTCAATGTTTCTCATGGCTTTCCCTGTCTTCATCCTGCCTGGAGGTTCCATTTCACCATTTCACGACTCGTCTAGTTATGTTACTTTGTTGGATCTGTCTCCATCTCCATCTCCACTTTCGTCTTCCCAGCTGCTCTTCAATGG
Source organism: Goniobranchus geometricus (assembly GCA_028565895.1). Taxonomy (NCBI): domain Eukaryota; kingdom Metazoa; phylum Mollusca; class Gastropoda; order Nudibranchia; family Chromodorididae; genus Goniobranchus; species Goniobranchus geometricus. The sequence goes on from JAOWAY010083210.1 coordinate 4,641, forward strand.
GCGCTTGTTCTGTTCTTGTCCATATTCATTCTTTTGTAATCTTTTCTTCAGATTTCAACTTTACAATCCTCTCAAATCGCTGTTCACAAATGCAACTGGGCAGCACCCCTGAATGTGTAGTTTTCTTCTTTAAACACTTTCCCATTTTAGCAAAGACAGATCTTTTATCTTGATTTGCACCTTTGACTTAAGAAACAATCAAAAGTTTGAACATCTAGATCAGATTTATGGTCTAAATTGTAGTTGTTTGCAAAGATTTCTACATAACAGCAAGATCTCACTACCTTCTAAGTTGGGACAAAACACAAAAAGCATTATTTTATTAAAAATTCAAATTTTCAGAAACCTTACTTTTGTTCCCATATAGGAATCACACCCATGAATATATCCATATAAGACAGTTTCCTACATCTACATCTAAATTTCAAATTGGTGAACTAAGGAGTCAAAGAAAAATAAAGATTCTTAATCTCAACCGCGCGTACCTTGACCTATGCATAAATATGTCACACAAACTTCTGGTTTAGGGATCAGAGAGAGGGAACTGGATATAATGCATGCAAGTGAAACAATGAATGGATCAGTAAATTGTTTCTGTGAGCCATATCCAAAGAACCCGGTACAATTTTCCTTAATTCAAGTGATGAACATGAAATCAAGACTTTCTCAAGGCTTGAGACAATTTTCTTTTCAGGTCTTGAACAGGCAGTACATTTTTCAAGATTTTTATCAAGACTGCATATCAAAATTGGCAATTAAAAAGTGTTCTCTTTTCCTTGCAGAAAACTGGATTTTGAATGATGATGCCTCAACTCTCTCTCCATCCACTGCTCCTTAGGCTAGTAACTTTGGAGGTTGTGCCTCTAGTGTGGCTAAGGAATTGATCTTTGAGGGACATCAACCTCTCCAGCAAGAATATGGCAACAGAAGACCAATCTGCTAAATTTTTGATGCCATTTCACTTCAGCGGTCCTAGGAGTTTAATTTCAAGTAAGAAGTTATTTGATTTTTTCTATTCATCTCTTTCACTGAGCTGAAAAAAAGTTCCTGTAAGATTAAATAAGCTACAAACTACATGTAGTAATTCTATAGAATGATGTCTTTATTAAGTTACTCTGCTCACATGTACATCCTTGACATTACTTTTTAATTCATTTCCATAGTTGCCCTGCTTTTTCTTTTTATTGCTGAGGACAGAGCCACTTTGAGGTTCAAATTCATATTGCACTTTACTTTTCAAACAATCAGAGTAAGAAAATACACCAGACATCGGGAAAGGGAGGCATATGTAATAGATCTAGGTCTAGATGATCCAGGTAACATTAGACGACATCAGTGGAGACCTACATTGCTACATCTTTGATAAACAATCAGCATTACCTATTAATGATTGTAGGGGTAATAGGCTAGAGCCAAAGTAAAAGTGACAGAGGTCATAGGTCAGGGATACATTATGAGAAATCATTGACAGTGTGCTTCAAATCCTGTAAACACCATTTTGTAACAATTTCGTCAAAACTGGCAACCCTTATAAGCTTTTCCCATAGTGATGCACAACTTCATAATTTTCTTTTTGTGTCCAATATCATGAAAATCTGTTCTGTGTGTTTACATTCTTGAAGACACTAAACGTATTAAGTACTCTCATTTATATATAGAAGTGCATTAGATAACAATGAATTAAGAGTATTTCAATTCCTGATTTTGATGATTATGCAACAGTGTGTTTTTAGAAACTTCAAATATGTGTCATCAAAATGCCACACTGATAATCATTATCATCACTTAAGGCATTTGGTGCTTGTCTTCAAATTCTTTTTTCATCAATGTGAGAACTCCCCAAAAAACATGTAGTATATTAATTTCAATTTCTTGTGACTTAGGTCCAAACCTCAGGAAGTGGAGAAAGCATTTCTCACCTGTGAGAAGAAACTGTAAATTTGAATTTTGCTGCAGAAGTTCTGTCACCTTCTCCTGCAGATCATTACAACTGAAATAAAAAAACAACACGGTTTTCATTATCTGTATTTGACTGAAGTATAAATGTTAGTTGTAGATGGTGGTAAATGATAAATGATATTTAAATCCCCTCAGTTCCATGCTAAATTTCAATGTATTTCAGTTTCTGAGATTCAAACTGTATTAAAGATCGCCAGCTGCCATAGCGCAGTGCTTAGCGCCATTGACTACGGCTTGAGCTGTGGACTCATTGGGAAGACTAGAATCACACAGTCAAGTTTCATCCACTTGACAGGTGCTAAATTGAGAGCATTGCCCAAATTATATGAGCAACACTAGAGGTGTTTGTATCTCTTGGGCTGGTAGATGCCATGATGTAATATAATCGTAAGTGTAGATTAGAACCCCGTCAAGTAGTCTCAAAGCAGATGCATCTCCGTAGGATCATTGTTGTGTCATCCTCATCACCATTGTTCATCACGCAAAAATTTAAAAAAAACTCAAAGAACAAACAAACAAACAAAATCTTGAGATAATTTTGGCACTTTTAAATCTCAATCACAAATCTGAATAAATATTCAATCTTGTTTTATAAAATACTGTAGAACAACAGGTAAACCAAATAACCAAAATATAAGAATAAAAGATAAGCTAATATGCAGTTGAGTCTGCAGGAGACAAACTCCTTCAGACCCATCGTCAAGTTTATCTTAACCATTTCCAAGGGAAACAATCATTTCAATCAAAATGAGGGAGTGGGGGAGTGAAGTCCTGTGACTTTGATCTAGATTTAGTGAGGCTTCATAACTTTCGCTTCCCACAAAACAAGAGGGGAAGGGACAAGGGATAAGTGAAGAGGGAGAATTCCAGTGAGAAAAAGCCTTACAGGCACATAACGCTCTAGAAATCTGGCTGCTTGTGCATTGGAAATAAAGTCCACAATGAGAGAGAAAAGGATTTTTTTTAAGCAAACGGAGAGCAATTCAGATTTATTTAAACCCAGACTTTGATTTACAAAGGCGAAAAAATGGGACTGGATAAATGGTTTTACTTAAACAAGATTACATCTTAAGTGAGTTTACATTGAACTTGAGAAAACTAATTCTAATACTTTTATAAGTGGAAAAGAAGAAAAAATGATCGAAACAAAAATGATGAATTCAAGAGTCATGAGTCATTGCATGAGTTTGTAGAATGGGAGGGTAAAATGTGTCTTTATTTGGTTTTATACAAAATAATATAATCTTTTGGCAGACATTAATGGGAGTTCATGTCAATATTACGTATTATGGCAAAGTTGTGCTAAAACGATCTCTATTTTTTTCTCAACTTAAGCTAGAGACCTTGCCAAATATTCTATCACTATCACTCAAAAAGGTTACGAGCACAAGAGAGGGACAGTACAATAATTGATGTCATCAAAAAGCTAGTTGATTAAAAATTGCGACAACACAATTTGTGACATGATGCTTGTTTTCTCATTCCCTGAGCACCATGCATTTGGCTGTGACTATAGTCTCAGATTTTTTTATTGTTTGGTAAAGCTCAAGTTGACAGATGGAATTCTATAGCAACCATCTTACCTTGCCTTATGAGCCTCTGTCTCTTGTATTAGTTTTTGTTCCATTTCAGAAAGTTGATGATATGAGGAAGATAACTGATCTTGGATTTCAGAAAGATAAGCCTTGGTTTTACCATGTTGACCACACTCCTCCTGTTCATAGGGTACAAAAATATTTCATGTGAATATTACAATAGCAAAACTCAACAACAAAAACAAAACCACTGAAAACAAAATAAACAAAAAACAAACAAACCAACCTGTATTTGCTATGGATAGTTGCATAAACCAAAATAACTACAAAATGTCTCCTCCCATTAACATTTACAAAATCGCTACACAGAAAACTGAATTCCTTTTGTTTGGTAAACATGGGTGGGTGTTTGTGTGTATTCTTGATAAAAAGACACTTATTTCAGACTTGTAGACTTTCAACAAAATCAACTTAAGTTGACTGACAAGTTTGACATAAGCACTGGGTTAATCTATACTCTGTGAGAAGCAGCATATTTAATGAAATACGAGGGTCACTAGATAAGTTTCCGGAATCTGGTGGAAGGAGAAAGGCTAGATCTATGATTTTTTCACACAACATTAAGAATCCTTTTTTGGGAATATCAAAATGATTACATTTGCCATGAGTTTAAAATGGTGCTTTAAATACCTGAACATGTGACATCATATCCCATTAACAACATAATAAGACAATTGAGCTTGATAGCCACATTTTTCAAGCTGTCTTTATTATGACTTTCAAAAGGGTTTAAATGCTTCAGTTTGCTCAGAAACTTTGCATAATTTATTTGGGGCATCTACTCCATCAGAATCTCAAATCTAATTCTGGTAGGGTTAATTTTCAAAAAGTAGGGGATTTCTCAGTGTCCGCTAAAAAGCCCTGATCGAGAAGGATGAACAGTTAATATATCATAAGATAGACTATTCCTTAGGCATTTCATCAACTAGTGTCTGGAAGATACTACACAAATGTCTGCACGTCCAATAGGTGTTTCCTCTTGCTCTCATTCGGTGGGTGTCACATCAACCCTGATGAACAAAAACGTGTTGAATTTTCCTCCTCTGCGCTTCAATATGATGAAGGTAGATCTAGAAATGTGGAAAACATTGCAACTGGTGATGAAATGGGAAATAAAGCACCAATCTAGAGTGGGAGTCTTTCCTAGTGAGCCTCTGTCTTTGAAATTCAAGCGATCCCACAGGATTGGACAGCAAATAGTGGCCAGATGTAAGTTCAAGGAGCCATATCATCACAGTACCACTCTAACGACGCACAGTCATCTCATACTGGTATATTAACCACTGCATACCTACAGTTTTATAGAAATGAAGAAAACGTCGTCCAAAGACAGACACAAGGGGATTGATGTGGTGCCTTGAAAATGCCCCCGCTAAATTAACTGATGCAAAGGTGCAGACTGAAAAAATCATTTGAATCCATACCCATCCTCCACATTCTCCTGACCGGCACTATGTGACTTCTTTTTGTGTCAATTTGCCTATGGAAAAAACTCCCTCAGATCAAATCATATCTAACTCGTAAGATGCAATAAGGGCATTTAGACATGAAATTTCAGCAATGCTACCGAAAATGTGGCAAAACTGCTTTGATTCTTGATTTTAACCATGAAACGATGCATCCAAGCTCAAGAACAGTAATTTGAGAAGTGAAAATTTGATGGTGATACCATTATTCCTTCTCCCCATTTTCAGTAACTTATCTAGTGACCTTTGTAGATTACACACACACACACACACACACATACACACACACATATACTGCCGTTTTCATATGAAAGGGCCAATAATGGTTCTGGATGGCAAACTAGATGCCGTGCGATCACGAAAAGCAGACGTGTTACTTTGCGTCATATATCCTTCTAAAAATTATAAAATGTCATTTATATCGTCAAACATCATTTCTTTCCTAAATTTAGGTATATGATTTGTTTTGAATGAGTGTAATCTATTTGAAAATGGAGAAAAAGTGATTTCAGAAATTTTTCATTATACGCCCTTTCAAATGAAAACGGCAGTATATATAAAGAGAACAAAATATATCACATGTATTGGCATATATTTTAGAAAGGCTCTGCACCCAAAAATCTTTTTGCAGCTTACAATATAAGAATAATTGATTAGGAAACTTTGTCATTTTAAAAAATAACAAAAATTAGGCATTTCTCAATAAGAAGCAACATTCTGTTCTTGCCTGAAATTTTTTCTTTAATTCCAAGTGTACCTCTTTTGGAACAAAGTCATTTTGAATTGAAACCTGAAAGGCAAAAGAAGTTGAAACTTCAATAAGAACTGAATTGACATGTAATGAATTTCTTCTTACACATCGTCACTTATTCGATAAATGCCTAAGCATGTTTTGATGTTTTTTGGTTACTATAATTTTTGAATACTAGACATCAATTCCTTCAATTTGCTATGACTTTTAATGGACTTGATTATTAAATAAAGGACTTATTAGAAATAAATGAGTCTGCCTAACCAACTTATAATGAGTAAAATGAGTGAGGCATTTGTCCGATGAGCATGATACCTTTTTTACACAAACTTCCTCAAATTATGCATTGAATAATGAGTTGGACAAAGAAAATCACTACCTAGTACATTTTCATATGGGATGGAAAGTCTGACCAAAAGTGCATGTATGTAGTTATATCCTTTCACTGATGTAAAAGAACAGAAACAGTGTTGAATACAGAGAGAATTATAAATTTAGAGAATTGATGAATAACTTAAAAACGCCCGAAAGTCAAAAGGTTCCTGGACTTACAGGACATGAATGAAGAATGATGGAAAATTATTTTTTATGAAGGCCTTTTCCGATTTGTATCATAATAAAATTAAAAGATAAAAATCTATGACCTTTCTGTTTTGGCAACTGATCAAGCGTATTTATTCTATATCTTTTCACATTTTGGTCTTTCCTTAAAATAATAAGTTCAGCAAAAATTTAAGCAGACTTCATAAGAACAGGCATGAATTCAAAGCTTAGAGAAGGCATCAATCAGACTTATGTTTTGGTTATTGGAAAAAAAAAGGCAGGAAATAATAATAATAATAATAATAATAATAATAATAATAATAATAATAATAATAATAATAATAATAATAGTCA
>JAOWAY010083321.1:0-17953 GCA_028565895.1 Goniobranchus geometricus
GGAATGGGGGGGGGGGATGGGATTATTACTTACAGATTTTACTTGGATGAGGTTTGGTTCTTTTGTTCTTATTCGGGTGACAGTAGTATATTGAGCCAGTGAGTGCTTACGTTTCTGGCATGGTTGATAACTTAATGTCTGGCTGGGGTTATTACTTATATTTTTTTAATCAGGGTGCATACTTATATTTTTTTCCTTGGATGATTAGTGATGTTTTTAGGCATGATGAGTACTTATGTTTTTATCTGTTTTATTTCTTTTAATGTTTCTGACTGGGGTGATAAGTAATATTTTTGGTCAGGGTGACTACTTATATTTTTGGTTGGGCTGATTATTTAGATTTTTGGCTAGGATGAGGAATAGTATTTTGGGGGCAGAATTGGTTTTGTTCCTTGGTGATTTCTTTACTCTTTTTCTGTGATTATTGCTTTTTTGTTGTTGTTGTTGTTGTTGTTGTTGTTGTTACAGAGTGAGCAGTTATTTTTTTGGCAGTGCTGAGTGCTTCTTGAGTTTGATGGATTGAGAAATTATCTTTTTCTGACTCTGTGAATGTTTATATTTTATGAATGGAATGCATATTCATATTTTTGGCTTGGATGAATAGTTACAGTCATGGCTTGAATGAGTACTTATATTCACAGTTTTGGGTTTAGGTTTTACTTCCTTTTTGTTGATTTGGTGTGAATGAAAATAAACCAAAGACTTTAACATTGAAAGACATTATATTATGTAACATTAGTATGATAATATATTTGTATGATACAATTTTTTTCTTTAATATGTCTTTCTTTGTATTTTTGTCACCACATCAGGAGATTACACGTGTTGGTCCTTAATGGGGCCATTGTGGTCATCTGCGTTGTGTTTGCCATGTTTTTGCCGAAAATTGGACATATTATAAGGTGAGTTAATTCCTCTTTTGATAAGAAACTGTAAACTAAGCAGATTCCACATCAGATGTTACTCTCGCCAAAAAACTCTTGCACTAACAGTTGATAAGGAACTTTAAACTAAGCAGATTCAACATCAGATGTGACTGTCGCCAAAAAACTCTTGCACTAACAGTTGATAAGAAGCTGTAAACTAAGCGGATTCAAAATCAGATGTGACTCTCGCCAAAAAACTCTTGCACTAACAGTTGATAAGAAACTGTAAACTAAGCAGATTCAACATCAGATATGACTGTCGCCAAAAAACTTTTGCACTAACAATAACACTGTGTGTAACTGAAACAGTGTGAAGAAGGAGGAGAAAAAGTAAAGATGGTAATATAGTGAAATCTTTCATATTTTATATTGAAATCTATTTCATAGTGTCCAGCATTGACTCATATGGTGTCAGCCATTTTACTCACAACTCTGCACCCTTTTCCATCAATTTAAGAGAACTATTGTGATTTTTAAAAACCATATCGTCTAAGTGACTCAAGATAACTTTACAAAACTTTCATGATAGACCTATAAAGTATTGACCAACACTGTGAACTCAAGCATTTCTTTGTCATTGTCTGAGGCTCATCAATCTAGAGCAGCATCATCATAACTTTCTGACCATGATTTGTCTCCATCTTCAGCTCCTTTGTCCCAAAATCTGATTCATAATGATTGGGTTATAGCACCACGGTATAAATCTGTAGCATTACTAATGTAAACAGTCAACAAAATGGGTCAGGACTTTATAAAACAGTTAAGTGTCCCCGAAATTCAGACAAAAGCAAAATTACAAAGCAATTGATGAGACATCCAAAAGTGATAATTGTCGACCTCATATATTTCTACATTTCCTTTGTGTATGAAATCCAAACCATCATTTTCGATTGCGGCCTAATGTGGTAATATGAAAGCATACTGGGAACTTCAACATAAGTCAAACCTGGCAACAAAAGGATTAAAAAATTTATCACTTTAATCAGAATGAAACCTTTTTTTAAAAAAAAAATTATGGAGTAACTCTTTAATAGGTTTAAAACAGGCTTTCAGAGAGTTAAATTATTATTGCATAAAAGGAAGTTTTTTCACAGTTGTTGTCTTTAATTTAGAAAATTTTGAATTATTACTGGAATGACAGTTATATCTGCAAATTAATGATCACTATGCTTGATAGTCATTGTAAGTTAATATAAATGATTAAGATTTTCCCATCCTCTCTCTTCAGCTTCGTTGGTGCCTTTTGTGGATTTTCCTATGCCATTGCATTTCCTTGTAGCGTCTACATCATGATTTGCTACAGAGAAGGAACATTGACTTGGTTAAAGATGCTCATCCATGGCCTCCTTATAGCACTGGGATTTATCAACTTTATTGCACAATTTGTCATCATAGGTCATACATAGGGTGCCCTGAATTCCTCAATCTATTCATATGCCAAATATCACATTTATTATGATCACACTTATTATTATTTTCATTGTCTTTGTTTTTTCTTTCATTAAGTCGCTCTTTCTGAGGGCCACTAAGACATTTTACATTGACCATTTTGATTCTGAGTTATGTTGTAAAGATTTGTACATAACTGCTCCTCCGTAACATAAGTCTGGAGCAGCATTTTTGTAAGTATGAAGTGCATGAGAGGAATTTAGGATTCAAAGCTACTTTTTTTCTTCTTCTGTCTTTCAATCAGTTCATATACTCTGTAAATTTGAGATTGAGATTGTGTATGTGTGCAATCTTCTTTAACTGAAGTTTGCAGTAAAAAGACTTAATTGACCATTCCCTTTTACTCGATATTTATTTCTCGACCATCAAAATGGCAGGGATATGACTTATGGTCTCACAAAGTAAGAAATTATTTTGCTTAATCAGATTGAAAACTTCAGTGACATATTTTTCAGTATTTATATTTTCCTTTTCTCTCAGACTTTGTATATTTTCCCATGCATTGATTATTTCATCATGTTTGCAATTTGATGTTTGAATTTTGCTTTTGGTTGACTACACAAATCTTCTCATGACCACCAGATATTATGTATGATATGTGATTTTATATATGATATGTAAAATTACTTGCAAATTGTATTCTAATGGAACTGCTGTATTTCCTATTGAAATTGTCATTTAGAAGATTTTTACATGTCCCATGTCAATTATGCTTTTGTTTAAAGAGCCTTCTTAATATCAGATTTACACTATTTTTTGTTCTATCTTCATCCTTAACATCTGTTTCTTATGATGTGCAAGAAAAGACTTGAATTGTAGAGTTTCTAGATTTTGAAGGACAAAATATTATAGATACCAAAATATTTATGATAGTGTCATTTTCTTGTAGGAGGATTTTTAGCATTTAAAGCCATTATAAAACATTGAATGTTCCATGGATCTACACCCCTAGAAGATTTTGTTTTGGTGTAAATGGTCAATGCATGATAATAGACAAGACATGGCAGTTTGCATATACCATCCTTGAAGTGCTCTTGTTGTTTAAGCACTTCTTATCAAGAGCTGTAAATTATTATATTTATTTTAAAAAATAAGAATTGTGAGAGATGACTTTGGAATATTTATATTTATAAGATTAAGTGTTAGGCCAATGGCATTTGAGAAAAAATGAGATGGCGGGCATAATGTCAACTGTACTGATCCCCTAAATGTAAATTGTATTTATCCCATAAAAAGAACATTTCACCAAAGATAGGAATTGAAGATATTTCCTTGCCTTGTAATTGTACATCCTTGAATAAAGATTGTGTTCATTTGTTTTTCTGCTTCAAAATAAGAAGGAATAAAGGAAGAAGAAAAAAGTTTGAATTTATATCAAAACTGTAAAGGTCAGGGTCTTACTAAGAAAAGCAGAATGGGATTTGTGAGTGCCATATCAATGTGTCTTGCCAAATTCAAGTCTATCTCAATGTAAATATTTATGTCAAAACAAAGTCAAGCAAAGTGAATGATACAATTCTATTGCAGTGATTTTAGAGTGATTTTCCTTTACCTTGCAATTAAGAGGATGCCCCATTGTTCTATTTGAAAATGAGCATCCTCATAAGGAGGTTTATGCAAATAATTTATACACTCTATTTGGCTGTTGATTACGGGCTTTCAATATTTCTTACATTTTTGCATGACGGATATATTGAACTATTGGTAAGAAGATGAAAGAAAACATTTTATTTATACAGTGGGACTTCTGTTTTTAGGACCCTTGGGAATCAGGACGAAATTCTAGTGAATGGAATTTTTTCTTTCTAATCACATCTCTAATCAGAATAACGTTCCTGACAAATTGGGACGATTTATCAAATGCTTTTTTGAATTCAAAGAAATTTCAAATATTTTTTTTTCATATTTTCGACAAAATGTCTCATATTACTCATGAATGAGCATGTCTGTTATCATGAGACAATGAAAAGAACAAAGAAACCTCTCCTGACACTGAAAATTCAAGAAGGTGCTTTGCCAGCACTTAAGCTAAGAAACAGACTCTTGCAATGAATGACCTATGGCTTTTTTCATGAAACAGTAGGACGAACTCTGAAAATAAGCTCCAAGAAGATGTCATTGAGTGGATGATAAAACTGCATATTGCATTCTATCACTACTGATGTCTGTGATTGACCGGCTTCAACCATTTCGTCACCTGCATTTTTATGATCAACACTCACAAGGTTGTAAAGTTGTCCATGTGTTCCTGGTAAGTAGTAAAAATGATTTTTTAAGGGCAGAGCTACAGAGTTATTCAACCTCAACAGACCAATTAGAGACGTGCATTCATTGACTCATATGCAGTGATGATGCTTCCGTAGGTCTGAGCCTCACCCTGGGAAATCGGGATGGCTTTTCAATCTTTCAGGCATGTCCCAATAACACAGGTCCTACCGTATTACCTCAGGCAAATACAAATGATTCAATTCTGAAAGATATTGGTAGACATTTCTGAGAAAGAGTATACTTTTCAGGTCATTACTGATAATTTACTTAACTACTACCGACACATTTTGCATGGTTCCCTGTCCTGTTTGCATTCTGTGGTCTTGAAAGAGGCCCAATGTCTGATCAATGGATGTCTTTTAAGGTCTGAAGGTTGAGTCGGAGCTTTTTGGCTCATTTGTCGTCTGTCTTCTGTCAGGCTCTCTTTGTGTCCTCAGAAAGGTGAGGACTTTACTGTGAAAGGAAAGGAGGTATTTTTCAATGCCATCCCCTCTGTAGGATTATTACAGAACTTAGAAATAATATCAAGTTTACTTGCTATTTAAATGCAGCAATTACATGTACTTTGGCAGGCAAGGGGGTGCAGAAAATCCTGGATGGCTCTCAGCTTGGGGCTTGATTGTATTAATAAGTCATTTTTTGGAGGGAGGATAATTTCTTTTTTGTCTGCAAATCAACCTCCGTTGTTTTTTACTATTGCAACAATTTTGACAATCTGGTGATGGGCTTAGAGAAAAGAATTTGTCAGAAATAGTTCACAATGAAAGTAGTTTCAATCATTGAAATCTGTTGGGCAACTGAAAGTACAACAGCATGAGCTCGCCGCCATCGTGACTATCGAATTTAGTTTGAGACCGACAAATTTTAAAGCCTGAGCAAATTTAGAGTTGAAGACTACGAGTGATTTAGTTTGGTGACACAATGCGATCCTGGCTGTTGGTGGGTTGATACACAGAGAATACTAAGAGTAAACTTGAAGAAAGCGAAGCAAAATTCTAAATTAAAAAAGTGAAAGAAATTTTCAATTGTGTGTTGGAATTGCGAAGAGGTGACTGAGCAGACTTGAATTAAAGTAGATAGGACAGGAAGGCCTTACTTTAAAACAAATATGAAGTGTGATTATCTTTTCTTTGGAATTGTAATGAGAATAGCTCTTTGTCTTAGATTAAACCTCTCACGAAGTATAAAGGATTGTTTAATAAAAGGTTCTTTAAGAGCAATAATAATGCATAATACATCTGAAAGAGAGGGATAAAGACTTGTCTTGTTTAGCCTTATCTTATATACATTTAGTTGTGTTCATCTTTAAGTACATTATAGAAATAAGACTTTTCTTGCTCAAACAGGACTCGTCACAAATCAAGCATTCTTGTTACTTAAGTGACTCATCCATTTTAAAACTCAAATTTCACTTCATGTCTACCATCTTTTTTTGACATTCTTACCAAAGCAATCATATAATTTCATGCTTGTACAGTAATTGAATTTGTTTGGTACCATTTTTATTTAAAAAAAAACAACAAAAAAACCCACCAAAAACAACCCAATCAGCTTATAAATTCTGACCACACCATCCTGATATATTAGTATAATGCAATGTAGATGGTTTATCATCTATGTCCTCAGGATAACAGACTGCACTATGTTCAATGTTTGTTTCTCCACTATTCCATTCCATCTCTTAAATTTCCCTGAGAACTTACTTAAAGTAGGAAGATATGCTCATTCTCATCATATTAGCTCTTTGACAAGACACTCCACTGACTTGTAATATCCTAAATCTTGGACCATATGGTACTCTTGTACATAAGATGCTTTGAATTGATAGCTGTCATATGAGTTCTGAAGTCCATTTCCTCAACTGAGAGGTTTGTCAAACTTAATCCCACTGCAAGTTTTCCTCATTCTTATCATAAGAGGCTAAGGATGGTTGACTAAGAGCTTCTTTCCTCTTGTGTTTTTCTTCTATCAGGCCCATTTTGTCTCCTGAGAAAGGTGCAGATTTTGCTTTGAGGGAGGTATTATTCTAATGGCCGTCGTCTCTCTGTGGGTGTATTGCATGAAGAAAGAATACTATCGGGATTGCTTGCTATGTAATGGAGAAAGCATTTTTGTGCATGAAGGATGGTAGAAAATCCTGGGTTTTGCAGTGTCCAATTTCACGTTTGTCCATTTTAAAATTTTTTTGTTTTTTGTTGGGGGGGAGGGGGGTGTCTGGAAATGTAAATCAGCTTTTCCCATGTAGCCATTGACTTACCATGTACTTGACATTATTTAATTTGTTATGCTTATCATTTTAAATGCCATTTTTCCCTTTTAGCAACTTGATTTCCTCATCTGAAAACCTTGTCTTCTAATTTGGTTCTCTTTCTCTGGCCTTTATCAGCCTTTTCTCTTGGTTTTTCTGTGGGTGCTGAAATGACCTATTTGTTAAAAACAGCTCAAGAACGCCAAATAAACAAACGAACAGTAAATCACTGACATAGGAAAGTAAAATTGATCCACAAATTATAGGGATAATCAATAATGAGTACAGGTCCCTGAAATACAATTAGGAAATTCATAGAGAAAAACAATTGAGGCATTTGCATCATTATTATTGAATTATTGTATTTGTTCCTATATTAAAAGTCATTCATACACATGAAGTTTTATGTAATATGTACACTTTAAGAGCAGCATAAACATGAGAAATTACAAACAGCCTAATTTTGCCAAGACAATTCAAATTGGAGCATGATAAAAATGTGATGATTCCCATTTATCTTCTGAAAACGCAGACAAAGGTCTTTCAAATCTAATTTTCATTTGACTATGGATGAAGCTTATTTATTTTTGATTAAATCATCAAGCAATTTTTATTTTATGGATAACATAGGATGATGCAATATTTGTTATGATTAGTAAGATGTGAACTTCTTCCCCCATTATCTTCTTATCACATCATTTGGATATACATGGTGGCCATAAAGTCACACAAGACAACTTAGGTGCCTATTAAATCTATGGTAAAACATCCTAAATCAATTGGGAATTTCTCAGAAGTGCACTCTTGCATCACAAAGCACCACAGTCTTTTCTGCACCAAACTGCATTAATGTTTACTTATGGCTGTGTATGACCTTTCTTCGGATACAAATAAGTTCAGATATAAATATATTTCCCAACTTGCTTGTATTTATGCCCTCTTGTATATTAAGCATTTAATAATAATATTCTGATACTTGCCATGTAACAGTTATTGAAGCATAAACAATGGTATAATTAATATTGCTTTAATGTTTGGTTCTACCTTAGTGTCTCAAAAAGAAAATAAGATGGCAATTTGTCAGTACCTAATTGCTTTTGAATTTAAACGTGGATCTTGTAAAGTGTAATTGCAGCACTCAATTTTTATCTATTATGTGTGTTGATTTTTTAAACTTTCATTTAATCCCCCCCTAATCACTCCTTCAAGCATGGACTCAAGCCACTGAAATTAAAAACTCTGCTTGTTCAAGGTCATTTGTCATTGATCTGATGCACTTGCCAAGTATTAATTGCATCTTTTTATATACCAATATACCAAGCGCAAAGGTGAAAAATTTTTTTTTCTATACATCAGCCTTGCCTACAGTCAGACCTTTCATAAGAAATGAAATTTCAATGATGTAAAAAACATTTGCATTCAATAAATGTCCTGAAGACAAACCATGGACTTGTTTTTTTTTCTTTGGAGTCTTTGCAATTATTTCTTACATTAAAGTGATAGATAACACCTGTGACAACTTATGGTATGTTCACACTAAACATCCCCATATGTGTGTATTCGTGTGATAAACACACAAAAGAACTTATGGTTGCTTGGGGCTAACTGTTTTGTCAACTGCTTCACGTCCGCAAAATTTCATTTGCCTGCTTTGGTGTGGTGACTGACCACCTGTTCTCGGAAAAGAACTACAAGGCAAGGGGCTATATTTAGATGTAGTCAGAGTGGTGCAATTTACAGCTACCCTCTGAATTGCATTTAATGAAAGGTTTTTTCACAATAAATAGTGGACATAGCTGTACAAAAAGTACAAACCATTAATGATAAAATTCACAAATTATAGTCAATACATTTTTCTTCATCAGACAAAAGTCTGGGGAAGCAGATGGTGAAATTTATCATATAACTGTCTCTCTGTCCCAATTGAATGTATCTGAAACCTCCTTTTATTTCTCTTGTTTCTTTTCTTAACCAAATCAAAACTGTGTGGCATCCATGCTGATAAAACACACAAACACAGTGTGAATAGGCACAAGTTACTGCATGAGATGGATGCACAAGCACAACCGAATGCGGATGTTTTGAGTGTATGATGTACCTTTATTCAAATGACGAAGTATTGTAAGGATCATATTCAACTGGCGGGGAATTGAAATGTTTGCATTCTGTTCTGAGAAAACAAAACTCACCTGGGAGAATATTTGGGGATTTACTTCTTAATATACAACACTGACAATGGAAATCAACTGCACCTATAGGTTTTCAATAGTTTGTTTTATGGATTTTTGTTTTCTTTTGACCTGTTGCAAATTCTTTTTCGTGAAAAACATTAACCCTCTTTAGACTAAGCATTATGGTGAAATCTGAAATTATTGTCCACACGAAGGAAAAAACAAGGTCTGTTGAAAGAAATTCCTTATTATGGCAGTAACATTGTTTTTCTAAGTGAGAAATAATCATACTGAACAAGACATCATAAAATATCTAGAAATAACTTACCACAAATTTTTGCTTTCAATCAGTTATGCATAGTTCATTTCTTATCAGTATTTAAAGAAAATATGTAATATAAAAATTAGGATGAATGATCTCAATACTTAAAGAACTCAGTAAATAAAGCGGTAAGTATTTGCAAGTCACATATACCAGTAAGTAATATTTGAATTTGGAAAGAAGGGGAAACAGGTCCTTAGTGAATTTTTAGAAATACATATATAGTTATAGAACTATAACTTTGTAGTCCTATTAAGATTATAAGATTTTTATTACGAACGTAATTCTACAAAATCCTCCATCAATAGAATTATAAAATACATTACATCATGGGTACTAAGTGCATATTTAAGGCTTTCTTAAGAACAAAGATGAGATGAGAGCATTTATATAATGCACAATCCACTAAATATGCACAAAGTGCTGTACAAGTGTTCCCCAACAGGCCTTTTCCAAGCAAATACCTTCTCAACTCCATGTGGAGTATACAGTTGAGATGTCATTTTACAGGCGCACTGTTCTAGCATATTGACACGATTTTCTTCTGACTATGGTAGGGTACTCAATAACACATGAGTGGAGGGTGAGGAAAAAGTGTGTAAATAGTCTTCGGCACTCCTCGAATGAAGATTTCTCGACTTCTAGACAGCCATTTTGAGACTTGTTTGCCACACAGGAAGCTGATGTTTATTGTTTACCACAAAACTTTTCTTAAAACTGGCCAAACTTGTTTTTGGTTCCCCGTGATTTTTGAACTTCAATGCTGCAATTCCACAGCTCAGTTCTAAAAGCTGGCTCGCCCGAAGGTAGTGGCGCCCCATCTAGCCCCCCCATTTTCTATTGTATCCGAATAAGGGTTTATAGTAAAGGGGTTAATGTTAAAGAAGTTAGAACACACCTGCCCTTTATTACAATTGATGATGTTGGTATCGATTACTGCTTGTGAATATTGGGGTCAAAAATTAAAGAAAGGACTAACCGGAAAAAGAAGTAATCAACAGAAAATAGAAGTAAATCTGTATCACACCAATCTGGGAACTCTTTTGTCATACTAACAACATCTGGTTCACATGTAAACAGACGGGAAGTCTTCATTCGAGGAGACCCGTCTTTTCCAAGATCTAAACAGCACCAGGGTGCGGCATGGCCTCAAACTTGAAACCTTGCGTTTACAAGTCAAACGCCTTTACCCAAAAGCCATGCTGCCACACAAAACAAAACAAACGAACGAAAAAGGATTCCTAGTCATGGCACTTCATAATCAAATTTATAGAATCCGTCATGTTTTGTTGTCAAATATTTCCTCTTTTTTTTTGCTTTTTAAAATTTACTCTGACGGTCATAAATGACACAAAAGGAAACAGATATATGTGTATTGCTTTGGTAACTGCTATGTATATTTGACGAATTATAGTAAGAGAAAAAAAAGTTAAAGATTAAAGTACACATTATTTTATATATCAAATTATGGCTTATGGATTAGGAGTGTCAGTACATAAATAGGGTGGGTTTTTTTTTACAGATCCTGCCTTCCTCATGCCATGTTTTATGAAAATAAAAGTACAAATGTATTCCTAAATTTTGCACAGTGAGAGAGCATCACCTTGAATTCTTTTAACACAGGATATGTAGAGGAAAAAAGTATAAAATCACATGAATATGTTTTATATACATAGCGAAATGAGGCATTAATGCTGATGCTATATGGGCATGATTGCAAGCACTTAAAATTGAAAACATCATGACATGATTATTATCAGTTTCATTAAATTTGATAAAGGTAAAGATGGGAATAAAAACAGAACAAGAAAAATTACATGCATGAGTAAATAACCGTTTCTCTTCACTGGACAGGAGACCACATGAAATGATTTAAATCAGAACACAGGAGCTATCACAGCATATTTCTACACACTTAGTCCTATTTACATTTAAAACTATCAGAAGACTCATTTGCGCAAAATGAAACACAAAGCTGTACAATATCAATGACAAGGGTAGAGAAGAAAATCACCAGACATGGAAACAGTTATTTCCGTTTTAGAATGGTTATATTTGAGGAAGGCTGATTACATTTTTGAAAAAAATCTTAATCAGCAGTGTTCAAGTCTTTGTGAAAGCACAAAATTTCAACGTCAAGGTGCAGTGTGGTAGTTGTCATATCTTAAACAAGGCTAATGGTTGGTTTTGTCCTTGTCATAACTTTCGCATATTCTGGTCACACAAAGGTGCAGTTTAGAGTGTTCCACATTTAATGAAAACCATGGGGCATCAACAGCCCATTCAATAGGCTTCAATGCACGTCAAAATCTAATCATTTGATTATCGCCACATGTTGAATGTCCATATGTTATTGCTGAAATTTTGGTACAGTTCGATACTTATTCATCAAGTTTTCTTCTGCTTGTCTCTCACTTTCCTTCATCAGACAAAATTATAAAATAATTCAATTTTCTTTAAAAATGTAAATTAAAACTTTTTATTCAGCTTTATACATGTATTAACACAGTCGAGCCTACAATACAAAGAAACCCAGTAAAGTAAGACCCAGATCTAAATTTTGATTCTAGTGTTTGCATAAAACTAGGATCTAGATGCATAAAACTAGGATCTAGATCTAGATCTACTAAATTTTTTTTATCCCATTTTCTTATTTTTATCAATTAGATCTAGAATATTATAAATGACATTATTCTGCTGAATAAATTCAATTGGAAAATCTACAATTATTTCAGAAAAGTGCAAATACAACTATAGATTAAGCCTGATGATGAAAGATGTGTTCAGGACTTTGGTTTCGTATTCAACATGAAGGGCCATGATGATGGTGCAGACACGCGGCTGTAACCAAATGAACACAATAAAAAGGCCCCCAAGGGTACTATTTTATGTGGATTACCCTGTACAAGGTTTATGGTTGGTTTTGTTTGTCCTTTTTCATATCTCTCATATGCCAGTCACATAAAGCAATGTTTTGATATGAATTCAAGGTATAAAAGGTATATGTGTTCAAAAAAATCACCTCACATTTATGATATTTGGGCCAGTCAATAAAATGCCTAGCAGCCAAATATTCTTGAGGGTGGTAATGCTCACCCTTTCAATAGTCAAACAATTAAAGAGGGGCAAAGAACTTTGAGAGTGCTTTTCAATTAATTTTTGCATTACATTAATTACTTATTTTAAAAATTAGATTTCTTCACCGAGATGTAAGTTGTAACAGGTCTTTAAAAAGCTTGGCTAAGAAGGAATAGGGTCAAAGGAACTTCCTTCATCATACATCACTTGAAATGGATCTATAGAGCATTGTCAGGACACCCTTCACCTGGTACTTTTTTCTACTCTATACTATCTATTAACAATTCCTTTTAAGCAAATAGAAAGAGTCCCATTACAAACTGTTGCGTATTCTTTCAAATTTGGAGAGGAAGGACATTGGCAAATATTGCCTGCTTATGAAATTGAAAGGCATCCTTTAAAACTGCCAATGAAAAATATTGGATTAATGATTTGATGACTCACAAGACCACTGTTGCTACTACTGCAACTCGATGGCATCTTTCCTGCTGGCATTTCTGTCTTTTGACTGGATTGGAAATGAAGATTAAGATAATAGCATAAAAATTGGTTTTCCATGCTAAATGCAAGCTCATTCTTTACACATCGTCATTCCACCTGCAGACCACCAATTCCTCAACTCTCTAAGGATTTAACGGTGGGGCAGCTTGTTAATATAACTTAACAAAGTCAATCACTACTTGAGAGCAAATCGTAGAGGAAATGGAAGACAAATTCTTCCTTTGGGATGTTTATTATTTTTCATAGGACATGACTGATGAAAGACAAGCTTCATTCCACATCTGGTTCTCCCTGGGAAAGTTGCACCATGCCCTTAATGAAGCCTTACGCCAATCAACCTTTGATAGGGGTAAAAACTACTAAATTCCAATGTCTGAATAGAAAGCAGAGGTACTATGGAAGCCACAGTACAAGTACAAGACTCTGGTTAGAGTACGTTTAATGAAAAATCTCTTCCCCCCCACCACCAAAAAAAAAATAAAAAATCCATATGCGTTGTTCAAGGCAAAGATCCAATATTTAAATAAAGTCCCAAGTCCATAATATCCTACCGCTTTCAGTAAAAATTACTTTTTAGAAAGAGCAGAAAGTATGCCACCTTTCATATGAAAATGACAGTATTCAGCAGGCCTATATTGACTTCAATGCTAAATAAGCATTTACACAGTATTACTTAAGTGGTAGAAATAAAATCTCAGTCTACCATTCACTTACAATCACTATATCATTATGAAGCTGGGTGCATACTTTTCTTCCACACCATTCAGACATCTGACACATTACGTTTGTCCCATTCTGTAAAGTTTGTTTAATGAATAAAACAAACTCTACAAATTTGGTCCCTATGCACAAATTCTTTACTCCCAAAAGCTGTAGTTCTAAAAACCCTCCTCTCATCGAAGCCAACTTTTCACGCCTTTGTTATGATTTTTTACTTAGAATATCAGGAGTTTTTCCACAATCATTTTTCTTTCTTCAGTTTTTCATAAGTATATCAGTTATGGAGACCTCTGCCAACATTTCTGCTTCTCATGAAATTTCAAGGAATGGTGAATTTATTATTTTTCCAGTCCGTTAGTGATGGGTAGATTTGAACACAGAAAATTGGGATGTGCATTACGTGTATATACAATTATCCCCTTACTGATCAAGCGTTGAGACGTTTCACTCTCATTCCTAGAATTCGCTGGACAATTAGTATGGTGACATAAGCAATTATACAATGTTGTGATTCCAGTTGCTTTAATTAACAGAAAAATGTAGTAAAATTCTCTTTAAAATGATATAAGGATCTTATAGAAAGGTAGGGATCGTATTTGTATCTTTCATTTCCATCGAATGAATAAATGGTCGATGCTAGGCATATATATAAGACCTTGATTTACAATATTTTTGTGCTTCTGGTATCAGTATTTAAATCTGAAACTTTTAAGACCTTCATTGACTATTCCCATTCTGACAAAGATACTTTTTTACTTTTCTTTTAAAGCTCAATTTTGTCATTCTTATTTTAATGCATATCTTACCTTTACAAAAGGGCACCATATGAAAAAAGAAACCCATTCATTACCTATTTCACTGGATGGAATAATTTTGGTAAAAAATCAAACTACCATGAAGTATAATATTGGCAATGAAGATTTACAATTTGAAATGCAGTTATGAAAATATAAAGCAGAGCTGAATTTTTCTTGATAAGGATCAGTTTATAAGTTGTTTTTTTTTTCCAATTTGACCAACATGGGGGCTCTTCATGTGTATGAGACAGGAAACAAAAAATCTTAAGAAAAATTGGAATAGAAATAGTGTTGGTTTTCTTCAGTCAAGGCTTACTTTTGGTCTTAATATTGAGAATCACTTTGCTTTGTTGTTGTTGTTGCTTAAGCATTTCATTGCCTTCAATCAGCTTCCCAATGATTTGCAGGGCTAAACTCTCTCAAGAGCTTCCAGCAGTTGTGTTTGTATTCATAAGCAATGTAGTAAGTCTGAATACCAATTTTCACACATTTAAACGGTAATTCATATTTTATTTCATGTACATTATGATATATTTTTAGATGATAACTGGGTCTTGAGGAAATTATTGCATGAACGAATTGATTCATCCCTCTGCTAGGTATGAATCTGACATCATACTACAGTTAGTTGCTACAGAAGATTAAGAAGAATCATGTTCTTTAGGGATATGCTACTTCAGGTTAAATCACAAAGGTGAAAGTTGTTTAAAAATAAAAATAGCTTGGAGATGCGTAGAAAATATGAAATATTCCTCGACATATTCCTCTGATTTCAGACAGTCATTCCTTTTAAAATGTTTTTAAAAAAAAAAGTGCGACACAATCTCAAGGGCGAGAGCCTGAAAGTTCTGAAGGCAAACAGATGCAAGGAGACTTCTCATGATTTAGTTTTACAAAGTGGAGTGATGGATTGATCTTTTTGACACAAAGGAGGAAGACGAACGAATTATGGGATGATACATGTTGTCATGACAATGAGAATGATGGCGTTGGATTGGACAAAAATTCCATCACCAGCTCATGGCAGAATCTGTATTGTTCCTGAAAAGAGATAAAACAATTTTGCATTATTTACTACATACATAAAATTTGACTGATTTTTGCATTTTCTGTCAACTTATTTTTCATTTTCACCTCTGTACATGCTAAACCAGGGATTTTAAGCCAATCGATTGTGATCTATTGGTTGATCTTCGAGCAATTGGCTGTTGATTGTGGGATGGTTTAGGACACTTTTGTGAGGTTTACTTTTTTCTTTTTGTAATTGTATTTTGGCAGGTCATTTCTCATATTTGGGAGGTTTGTGTAAGTTTCTCTTTTTTTTTGTCTTTGTGAATTTGGTTCACTGCATTATGTATTTTAAGCTGTACATTAAAGTGAATAATTCTGATAGGCACTTCAGCATAGATTTGGTTTCTTATATTTTTTGTTTCAGGGCTCGCCAGGCAGATAGATCTGCAAAGGCTGGAAAATCTAAAAGTAGACCCCATGTCCATAAAGTTCACATAAAGGTTGAGCATCTCTTTGCTAAACTAGCTCAATGTAGGCTTTTCCCAACCCAGACTTCTCCCCAATTTGTTCATTTCTGACCCACTGAGAAATGCAGCAAATTCACCTCCCGCTCTAATTCTTGCCTCTCGTAAGATCTACATTCTTTAGCCCAGACATCATTGACAGGCAGAAAACTGTCTAATAAAGTCTTCCTTTCTCATTTGTAGGAATCCTTTTATCACATACAATATCTGACACTCATTAAATAAACAAAGGTTGAGTCAGGAAAGGTATAGTCATTGGTATAAAACTTATGCCATATTACAAAATTACAACAAAACTGCCACTGCTGCAGATATAACTAATTTCCTTACCATATTGTCAATTAATTGAGATCGATTGAGTCTGATCTGCTTGATTGCCTGAAAGACATCCACTTCTTTCTCCTTGGCCAGTCTCTCCAATATTGTCAAAGCTGCACAGAAAAGTCCGCTTCTTCCTGCTCCATTCCTACATGGGTAAATATCGAGCAATGGAAATCTTATTACAAACTCATAAAAGTGTCATAATTAATTGAATTCTGATGATCTGCAATTTTACATTTATAATAAATATGTTCCAATTGTCAAACGCTCAGGTTTTGGTAGGTGTTATAACGACTAAGTCTGTGTTGATTATTGCCTTATTTGTTTGTATCTTGGAACATCTCTTCTTCCTCTTGTGTAGTCTATCTGCTTTGACTTGACTTGAATTGAAATAATGTTGAGAGAACTTTAATGATCCCATCGAGGGAAATTGAAATGTCACTAAGTTCACAAGCCATAACAATTATATAAAGTGGTATGATTAGTAAATAGCAGTCCCGAGCTTAAAAGAAATAAACTTTATACATACACACTTATACACATGCTTGTAAAGACCAATGTTATGATAAAATGCACAGCATTACACATATCAATCATAAATTAATGGTTCATATTTGTATGTCAGCTTTATAATGTATCAAACAAAATTAATAGAATAATAACAGAAATAAAAATTATTAAAACATATATATTTGCAAACATATTACAATTTTTAGAACAGGTGTGGCTATAACAGAGTATGAGAGTACTCAAGTAATAAATACTAATCTAAATAAATCCTTATATGTATCACTGATTTAAATGGTTTGGTGGGATTTCAAATGTCAGATGCACAAATTATTCAGCCTTTGTCTGCTTAGTCCCCTACATCCCCATCCCAACCCTTACACACACAAACATCACAATCCCAGGAGATCAAGATAGTCCTTAAAGCCAGACATGAGTACATCTTGAAGCCGTTAGATGAAATAAAATCTTTGCTACAACACAGCAGAGTTAAGTACACAGTACTGTAAACCTACATGCAATGGACTGTGATTGGCCCTGACTGAGATTGTTGCCAGGCCTCAACCATGTCCACCAATTCCAAAAGAGCTCCTGGGGAGCTAGGAGTTGCTGCTCCTTCTTGCCAGCGATGAAAGTGGAACTGGCGTACATGATGGCATTCGCTTCCAGGCTAAATTTCACACAGAAGAGAAATAAACAACCACAAAATCAATGAAACATCTTTGTATGTTGATAATTCTTTAAAAAAAAACCCAACAACATCCAACTGTGTAACAATATATTATCCTAGCTTTACATATTTTTCTTTCTCTATATTAAAAAGGAATTGGGAGAAAAACCATTTTAAGTTCAAGCAACACAAAACAAACAGACAAAAACAACTGGAAAAAAAAGAAAAAGATGGAATTAGCATGAACAGGTTTACTTTTTGAGCTTTTGCAAGGTTTCCACCAAAGCCAAAAAAGAAAAAAATTCCAGACCTTTGCCAGATCTCCCCAGACTTTTTCCAAAACCCAAAAATTCAAACTAGGCATTGCCCCGGTTCTAAATAATATCGTAATTGAATCATTGTATAATGACAACATAAAACAAATATCTGACCTTTTTTAA
>JAOWAY010083322.1:0-11307 GCA_028565895.1 Goniobranchus geometricus
ATCGAATTTTTTTAAAAGCCGACATGAGCCTTGGTCGAACCATGGTACATTCTCGTTCCCGGGGCATGTGCCAACACTAGTAGGCCTCTGATAGAGCGCTCCTCCTACCTTTACTCCACAAATTGTAAATCCATCGTGCCTCTGCATTATTACAAATATCTTCGTAAATAATGCTTTTCTAAGCGTTGTCACTGCCCTGAATACAATATGACTATGTTGGCAAAACAGAGAGCTTCTGCAAAGAAACATATTACGCTTGGAAATAAATAAAACAAAAAAAAAAAAGCGGGGTTGACTGGATGCATAAGTTTGGTACTCCTTCCTATCCATTGCTGGAGAAAACGGGCCCATTCAACCGAGCATAATAATATGGTTGTGTCCGGACTCATGCCGAACCTTTCTTAGCATCGAAAGATGCCGGCTTGATCACGACCGTGTCAACATAATATGACGACGCAAGAGAGAGAAGTAAAAAGGAAAAAAAAAGCGGATCTTCTGATCCTGTGTTTATTCTCAGTCGCGAGTCATGGCCATTATCTAAGAGAATCACACGCGACATCAATGTATTTGAAATGTGGTGTTATCGAAGAATGATGCGAATATCGTGGAAAGAACACAAGAGGATCGACAAAATACTCAAACTCTGGGTGCACAAGGAAGCTTATTAGACCAGCTAGCGAAAAGAAAAGCTAGATAGGCAGGACACATATACAGGATCTTTAAAGACATTCCAGCCCTAGCTTCACACAGAATATATCGTGATCTAGCACTATGGCCTATACTGTAGTAGATCCAATCTCGATCTGAATTCTAGATACCTAATTAGATCTAGATTCAATATAGATCAGATTGCATCTATAACTATATATTATGAGGAGCAATATATGTTAATAATAATGACAAAATTTTGCCTTAATCCACCTATGGTTCGCAACTTGAAAAAGGAAAGCCCTTTGCAGCTTGTTTTACATCGAGCCTTAGGGCTTCTACAGTTGAAACTTGAAACCAGAACAAAAATCCCCTCCAGAAGCAGAACATTTTGAAGGACATCTTAGTCGAGTGAAAATTTGGATACTTGAAACAGAACAAAAATCCCCTTCAGAAGCAGTGCAACAAGTAAACGAAAACCAAGTCTTGATAAAGGCCTAGCCTCCCCAGTTCAGCTCAAGGGACGTTACTCTCATCTCGTCCTCTGCAAAAATTTGAAGTTTCCAGTCTTAGCGACTGCTGTCTTTGCTACAAGTGACAAGGCAGGACAAGGTAGGAAACCCAGAGGAAGACCAAGGAGAGTCTGCGTGGATGGCATTAAAGACTGGACGCTAAGGACAGTAACAATTGGAGCACCTGATTGGTTGATTGACTCGTAACTGCCAGGTTCCGAGTTCGAAAAGGAGCTCTTGTATAGGGCTTTGAGCACGTTTTAGCCACCTAAATTCCTTCTTCCCCATCTTCCTTACACTGTTGAACAGGATCCCTGATTTGGCAGATACAGTCCAGCCATGGACTCCGCCAAACAGTCCATGCCCCTAAATCAGAGTCTTTGACGTCAATGGTTTTTCTTTCTTTCTTTCTTTCTTTCTTTCTGTCTTTCTTTCTTCTTCTTCTTCTTCTTCTTCTTCTTCTTCTTCTTCTTTTTTTTTTTTTTTTTGTCATGTGCTTCGATGATCATACTCAGTTTTCCTAAGTCAGTCACATTATTTGAAGAAGAAGACGATTTAGTGGATTAGCACTACACAAAAGCTCTCATCCTTTTCATTCATGCAGGTTGTGGGGGACGACAAAGTTTACGTCCTTTACCTCTCTTTTACCGTCTGTCCTCTTACATCTCTGTGTTTTTGTCATCTCTGTCACATAACAAAAAACCACACACGCTCACGCTCTCTTTTTCTCTCTCTCCACCTTCAGTAGCCCAGAGCAGGACATTAGATCCGAATGCGCGCATGCGCGCAACTTTATTGTCTGCAGTACGAGGACACCCTGAAGTGTTAGATACCTTTGTATGCTTAGCCAGGTGCATGATTACCTCAACGCAAACGATGACGGCGACTAAGCCCAATCTGACGGCAATGTGCGAAAGAGGTTATCCGTAAATGAATCAATGATATACATGCAAAGTAAAGTTAGTCCCGTACCCATTACTGGGTGTAGGGGAATTAGGGGTAGAGCCCTGATTATACTAAGCATACGGCATAATGTGGTAGTTTGCCATTGCTTTCCACGCCGCCTTTACTTCCGCCAAGTTTAGAAAGACCTAGCTACCCATTTATACGGCTGGGTGAACAGGGGGCCGGAAAAAAAACCCACTGCCCGCAGGATTCGAACTCGGACCACCTCGCATGGCAGTCAGCCGCTCTACCAATTAGGCTACCAGGCCACCCATTCAATGAATACATGTCTTGAATTTAGGTTATTGGTCTCCATTCTTTATACTTCCACCCTTATCTTTCACTTCAACCACTGACCATGAACACATGGCCTATTTCACAACGTTGCGAATGTTGGTCATAAAAATTCAGGTGACAGTGATTGAAACTGGCCTGTCAGTCACAGACGTGGGCATTGATTGCAACGTGGCAGGCAATTGACTTCATTATGCAGCTTTATTGTCCACTCTATGACATCGTCACAGAGCTCATTTCCTTGGGTCATCCCATTATAAAACAAGCCGACTGTCACTCATTGCAAGGGTCTGTTAAACTAAGTCCAGGTGTATAGTATCTTCTCAATTTGTTAGTGTTTGGAACATTTTCTTTGTTCTTTTCACATCCTATCATAAGAGACTGTCTTATTGAAGTATAATGTGAAGCATTGTGGCAAAAATGTGAAAAATTATACTTGAAACGTCTTTGAAATTAAGAAAACACCTGACAAAATCGACCTGATTTGGCAGGACATTGTCTTGATTAGGGAAAGAAATTATAAGGAAAAAAATTCCATTCTGTGAAATTTTGTCCTGATTTCCCAGGTTGCCCGATTCCCCAGGGTCCCAATAAAGAGGTCACACTGTATTACATATTGTATCATGACATGTGTTGTGCATCCATATCATAAATGGTCACATTTATTCCTTGTTTACAAAACAGGCATCCTGCAAGGCACATCCTCTCTTCTTCTGGCTTTTGATGAATCTGAAGTGCGTAAAATAATCAGAGGATGCAAAAGTGTCTTAGATTATCTGGCCATCACAGAGGTGGTGGACCGAATGGAGGACCTTGTCACGTTCGTTCGAGTGAGTTTAGTTAACTTTCTTTGCAAATACACTTTCCGACAGTCATATGATCATGCAGCTTTAGAGACATTTAATTTGTTGTTTCTGTTGTTGTTTTGTTGTTTTTCTCTTGATTTTGTTATTAGTTTGTTTCATTGTTTCAATATACTTTTACCAAGTACAGGTTTAGAGACTGTGAATAAAATTTACATTGTAAGTTGAAGAAACATTTTAAGTTTTCCACTCATTTTCATTCAAGGGAAGAAGTTGAAAGCTTCGGATAGGGATAAGAGGGGCAGGGGAGGGAAGTCCATATCAATTTTCTTTTGTTTTCCTGTCTTTTTTTTTCTTTTTAAAATGATTTCATGCCATTCTAGCAAAACGTACCTTTGGAATCTTAACTCAATGTTGATAACATTTATTTGATTGATGTACATAAATTGTCTCCTTTTTCCTGTTGGCTCATACCATCAGGGGCTGCCACAGCAGATCTCTGGATCTCCAACAGGTCATGTTCAACCTATCTTTCTCAATCACACCAACAGCCGTCATGTCTTCTCAGTTCCATCCATACAATTTCTCTTTGGTCTGTCTCTTTTCCTCTTACCTGGTTGATCATCTTCGGTACTCTTCACCTATTTTCTGACTGTGATCAAGTGGCCTTAATCCATCCTCTTTATCTATTTGATCACGCTTACGCTTAGGCTCTCCTTGTACCATCAGGCGCATACTGCAGAAAGTAGTCCTGCTAGCTTCGGAAGGTCATTCAGGCACAGTCCCCCTGAAGAGGCCACTTTCATGATGATTCTTTTGTATGGCATAAAGGGAAAACAATAATGATACCAGAATTGTCTCAAATCCTCTTTGCTTAAAATTAAGGCAATGCACACTTGAATTTCAGCAGTTAACTTTTTATGTCCCTTTTGTCCAGAATTTGAGTCCAGTCCTGACCAAGATGACCAAAGACGTGGACACCCGAGAGAAAGAGTTGACCCACCAGGTGCACAGCCAGATGCTGACGCGGTCCTTGGAACAAGTGAAAGCATTGACGCCAGTGTTGATCAGTGGTATCAAGATTTACATTACAGCCAGCCAGTCAGGTACAAACCACAAGCCAGACCAAAAGGCATTATGCAGCCATTGTAGATGAAAGAATTTTCTTCACAATCATATACTGACTGGGTCAGTTAAATTAGATTGAATTGAAGAGCTTTATATAGTGCTCAATTCACTAAATACGCTCAAAGCGTTGTACAAGCATTCCCTGACAGGCCTTTTTTAAATCAGATACCTTCTCATCTCAAATCCACAGGTCGTATACAACCATTTTACAGGCACACTTGCACTGGCACTCATAAGATATTCCTCTGCATATGATTAGGTACTCAAAATACCTGAGTGGGGCGAGGAAAAATGTGTGTAAATAGTCTTCCCCAAGGACTAAACAGCACCTCGGCATGGCCGGGATTCGAACTTAGAACCTTGCAGCTAGTTAGACAGAGTACTGCCTGTCAGGGTACACGCTTTGGTTGAAATCAGCTAGCTTGCTGTTCCATTTGTGAGAGTATTTGATCGCAGAACATTTTTTAAAGTCCTCCAAGCCACTGTCGAGCTGTGTCATACTTACCCGACATTGACGGTAATTGTATACTGCAAGTAGTAGTCCTTTCAAGGGGAACTGGCTCATAGGGCCGGAGCTTATCCCTGCTTCTATAGAATGAAGCGGACAGTGACAGACTTTATCCATCCTTCTCTGAATAGGATGCTAGGCTATTGAAGAGTACTTTTCCAGCCAACGCTGTACCCATTTTCAATTGGGTCAAGTGCAGCAACAGGGGTAAGTTTTCTAGCTGGAGGAAAAAACACATGTGTCCACAGCTAGAATCAAAGGGCTCTCTACCACTGAGCTTCAGCAACCCCCATAATTGTATGCTGAATCAAACATTATTACTGTCAGTGCGCTTGTCTAGTTGAAATGGAGAAGATTTGATATGGGCATCACATTGGCAGTTTGCCAGTATCCTTCAGTGCCTGTAGCCACCTAAAACATTTGTACTAGGGTGAAGTGGGGGACAGGAAGTAAAATACCGTCCCATTTTTCTCAACAGGTCATGGTAAAAATGAGGCCCGCAACAATCGTGACTACACTGTACGTAAAATGTCTGATGAGATCCATGAAATCATTCGTGTATTGCAACTAACAACATATGATGAAGACGAATGGGATGCTGATGACTTGACTGTGATGAAGAAAGCACAGGTTTGGCTATGATACAGATAACAATATTTAAATACCAATAATAAGGAAAAAAATCTTGTAAACATTATCCATTTTGAACCTTTTTTGCTGATTTTGGTTATTTGTATGTTGTCGCTTTTATGTAGGCCTTTTGTTTTTCTTTTTATCAGTCTGAATTGCTCTCTGTAAAATCTGTGCTCAAATTCCAAGTGGCCAAGGATTGTAGGTCCATATTGCTAGATATTTCTCAATAGAATCAGATGCAATCCATATTTCTAGATATTTTTCAATAGGTTCAAATGCAAGGACTATACTGGTTTATTCAAAAGTCCCGTCAGAGTTTGTTTCTTGAATGGTGAAAAAAACCCAACAGAGATACAAACAAAGTAAACAGCTTTCTGTCCATTATACAAAAACTTTGGACTTTTAACTCACCATTTCTAAATGTAACCAATCTTGTTGAATCTCTGAAAAGCTGCCATGCCTATCCAGTGTAGTGGAGGCGCTAAATTTCATGGTTCTTTGCCTCTTAAGATTCTTAGGCTCAACAGGACTTTTGAAATGCCCCTTATTATGGTAATTTTTATCTCTCTGAATTTTTTTTGGTAAAATCTTTGCTCAAAGTTGAAATGGTTAAGGATTTTAGGTCCATAGTTATAGTATTATAGAAATTTCTCTGTAAGTTCAGACGCAAGGACTGCATGGTGCAAACATGATCAGTCAAAAACATATTAAGTAGATGGAAGTAAATGAGAGAAATTCAAAAGTCAAATAGTACCCTTAAGCATTTTTACTCTGTTACTACTGGTTCAACCATCTTCCTACCTCTAAATTATGTTCATAAATCTTGGTTGTATTATTTTACCTATGGAACTTTTCCCTAAACCCTTTTCAGAATAGCATTGTGGGTAAAATGGAATCGGCCAATGATTGGTTGAAAGCTCCAGCTGCCTTGGTTGGAAGTCTGGGTAAGTCAGCTTTGTCTGTAGAGGGTTAAGATCTTGAGGATTTTTTTTGTTTGTTTGAAAACCCTACCAAACTAAATGTAATGTTCACATCAGATGTCCTTTTTGTTTCATTGAAACCTTTTGTCTGGAGCTGATACTTTAAAAAAGAATTTTAAAAATGGTAATGTGTCAGTTTGGCTTTGTTCCAGACAAGGGTACCACAAATGTCATATTCACCATATCAGTGTAAATGGAAAGATGTATCCAAGTGCAAATCAATCTGTGCATATGTTTTATTGAATATTCCAAAGCATTTGATAAAATAAGACATGATGAGCTTTTCAGTATCTTACATAAATAAGACATGGATGGCAAGGATTTAAGAAAGTTAGAAATCTGTACTGGGACCAAAGTTCAATTTAAGGATTGATGGAGATTTTAGTGAATCAAGGAAGATTAAGCGAGGAGTTAGACAAAGTTGTGTTATGTCACCAAATCTCTTTAATATATGTAGTGAAGTGACTCGTAGAAATTTAGAAAATTGTTCAGGCCTCAAAGTTAATGGAGAAAACATAAACAATATCAGGTATACAGATGACACAGCTCTAATAGCAGCCTCAGAAAAAGGCCTCCCAAAATTATCAGATACCCGAAGTCTTGAAAAGTGAACGTAAAGGATTGGTATTAAATGTAAAAAAGACAGAATGCATGGTAGTCTCCAGAAAGTCACTAATCCCATTTGTAATCTTACAAGCAAAGGAGAAAAAATAAAGCAAGTCCTGAAATTTAATGGTTCCATAATCTCATCAAATAATAAATATGACACAGAAATAGAAAGAAGAATTGCAGTTGCTCAAACAGTTCACTAGAATGAACTCTTTCATGAGAAATAGGAATTTCTCAATGGAGACCAAAGTAAGTGTTTTAAAAGCATATGTCTAGTCAACACTATTATATGGTTGTGAAGGCAGACTGTAGGAAAAGGCTGGAAGAAGTGGAAATGTGGTTTCTGAGAAGGATGCCAAGAATCTCATGGAAAGAAAAGGAAATATGGCAGCTCTGGAAGAAGCAAGTGTAGGAAGTTCACTGTTCAAAATAATCAGACAAAGACAACTTAAGTTTTTAGGTCATATTAATCTACATAAGGAACTTGAACATGGAGTCCTGACGGAAAAATCGATGGGAGAAGAAGTAGGGGCAGCAGATAATGACACATTTGATCTAAGGTAATGAGTCAGATGGACTGTTTGAGGGAGTTCATGTCTCGACTGTACCTGAGAGAATCGGGGATTCTGTTCCACAGTCTAAGTGAGCAGGGGAAGATGGAATTTAGCTGGCAATCTAGATTTGAATGTGGAGCATTATAGTTCGGCCTTTTGTTTAGTCTAGTGTCAATGCTGTGGCTGCTGATTTGGTACCCATCAATTGGTTTGTCAATTACTTTATTTATGCCTTTATAGAGAATTGTTGACTTTTAGATTTGTTAACCTTTCCATATATTTGTAATTTGCAAGCCCTACCTAACAATGATTTTGACAAGGGTCTTGATTGTGTACATTGGAAATAAAACTTTGTATGATTTCTCAGAATTGGATTTTTGTTGGTGAGACAAACTTTTCTCGTTATGATATTAATAATGCTAAGTAATGTTTTTGCTAGATTCTGACCCCTTTTTTTTCTGCTTTACCCCTGTCACTATTCTTTCAAATTATTTCAGGGTCTTTTCCCCATTATGTACAGTCGAACCTGCCCAAGACGACCACCGAAGATCACAAACAAAAATGGTCGTCTTGGACAGGTGGTCGTCTTAAGGAGGTAGTCGTAAGGTCATGCAAGAACCCACCCCTCCACCCCTCCACTGTAGGGATAAGGGGAAGAACGAGTCGCTATTTCTCTTTAGATCTACATGTAATTACGTATGTCGTGAAGAAATATGGGAACGTGCGTATTCAAACGATTACGTTGATGAAACAGACTGGGATTTATCCTCACCCTACCATACAATGTAATTAATCATCAATCCATACATCAAAGACTTTAATGGGTTTCGAAAGCAGGAATCTCTTATCACTTTGGTGCCTACCCACATTGCATTATAATCAATGTCATCCACAGGAGAGAGTCACCCTTAGACGTTTATGCAAGACTGATTGACCAACCTTCTTACCTCTAAGACTGACCTCATCCACTCTTACCTATGTCTGCACTGTCACCACGATAGCTTAGACTAACCAATGGATAAACATAAATCAAATGACCAAGCAGTTTTAGGCTGGGATAAAAATTCGAATAGCTGGATGACGCTTAAGTAGAGTGGAGCATGTACATGAAGAGAATAACCGGCAGTAGCTTGCCGAGGCCATCAATCTGTTCCGACCGGTCGTCTTGAGCAGGTTTTTAGTGCGATTCATCAATAAAAATAGTTGGTCACGGTCATGTTGAGTATAGGAAAAAACCAAGGGGATTGATGAAGAGTGGTCGTTAGGGCAGGTGGTCGTCTTGTAGAGGTGGTTGTTAGGGCAGGGTCGACTGTATTTCAGAATGTTAGAAAAGAAAACTTTAAAAAATTTGTTTGGTATCACTTCTTTTGTCTTTGACAATGTTTCAGGTGATAAAGCACTCCGGCAGATAATTGAAGATTCAAGAAAGATTGCAGACCGTTGCACCAAGCATTCAGATAAAGAAGATATCCTTCGTCTTGCCAGTGATGTTGAGGCAATGGTTAATACCCTGGCAGAATTGAGACAACAAGGAAAGGTAATTGCTTAGATGATTTAGATAGAAAGTCGCAGGCACAGACACTCAAATTTTTTCTTCAATTTTTTATTTGAGACAAGAAAGAAATGTAATTGTTTGGATAATGTAGAACACAGGCTGAGACACTAAAATATTTTCTCCAATTTTTTATTTGAGACAAGAAGGAAACATAATTGTTATTGGATAATTTAGATTGAAAGTCACAGTAACAGACACTAAAATATTGATTCAATTGTTAATTTGCACAAAATTTATAACACCTAAGAAAGCACACTAATGGACATTTTGATGTACCACTGGACCCATATAATGATAACTAAAACAGCCACAAAACAGAGGGGCAATCAATTGGCACCCTTACAGCATCCAGTAATGATAGCCATTTAATATTATTCTTCCTGGACACTAAGAAAATTATTGAATAAAAATGCCACTCTTTGTCTTCTTCTTCTTTCAGTTGTCCTGCTTTCTGCAACAGCTCCATACTTTCCTGTCCATTGCACCGAACCCTTCCAAACCCATTTCTCTGAGGTTGTTCGTAACTCTATAGAACTATCTTGGGGTTTTTTTTCATCTTTATTCCTCTCTTGTCACCAATTTTCAAAAATTCAACACCCTCCTACCCATATATATCCCCCTCACGTCCTTAATGTGTCCAAACCACTCTGTGTCAAAGGAAGTAAGGACATGGACAATTTCAAAAATGTTCGTCAGTCAACTAAAAATTAGAAAGAAAAACTGGGGTAGCTTCAACCAACCGACCTAAACCGCAAACACTGACAGAAATACTCAGTCTGTAGTAATCCTCTTCGAGCCGGATCGGCTCAATAGTGAGGAGCTTACCCTAATTTCTATAGCATTTTTTCTTCAATTAATTGTCAAATTTCTTGTCTTTGAAATTCAGGGAAGTAGTCCTCAAGCCGTTGCTTTGGCCAAGGGCATACAAGATAAGCTGAAGGTCTTGGAAGGTATGACTGCAGAGGGGATTTCTAATACCGAACGCAGCGGCATTCGCCAGCCAGCTCCCACAGTTGATGGCAAAGTGGAACAAGCACGTCCCTGGCTTGATAACCCTGGCTTGAATGACAATGGCTTAGGTTTGTGACATTCATTAGCGAGGCTGGCAAATAAGTGCTATAAAAATTACCTCAAATGTGCCCATTATGATCTTCCATTAATCCCTTCTCACTTTTACATAGGAACTGTCAAATGTCTGATAATCTGCTTTCATTTGCAATTATATGTCCCTTTTCCGGTACCTTTATTTATTTATTTATTTATCTATTTATTTATTTATAATGCATCTATTTATTTAATTATTTAAGAATGACCTGTTATTTTTTTCATTATCTCTGAATGTTTTTTCACAATATATTCCTCTTTTTCCCTGCCACTTTCTATTTTCAACTGTATAATCATTCATTGAACGTGGAATCATGACACTTTATCAAGTGACACCTATGATTTCCTCATATTGAGAGTCTTGGTACATTATGCTTAGGTATATATCTGATCTTTTACTTATAATAAGTGTACATATGTATGTTTATGCATTCTATGTTGTGTGTATGTGTTGACATGTACATCAACATATTTCCATTGGTCTATATTCTGCTGTTGTTGATGTGTATCATGTGTTTATCTACCTTTTATATATTTATTTGTGTTTATTGGAGACTGTTTATTTTGGATGAGTCTGTATATTGACTTGTATGTGTATAGCACATCATGTGTTCATCAGTGGGACGTTTCTTCTCTGTGATCTTGATTATATTTGTGTGTGCAAGGATGTGTGAATCTACTTGTGTTTTGTTTAAATTACAAGGTGCATAGAGCTAACAAATGTACAGCCTGCATTATTGCTATTCTTCTTCTTCTTCTTCTTCTTATTATTATTATTAATGAGACTCTCCATAAATAATTCCGTTACCGCCCTTTTTGTTTCTAGGAAATGTCTAAAGGACGCAACATTCTTTAAAGCCACCAGTTAGATAAAAATGCTTGCAGATTAGACTGATCCACTTCTATTTAAAGAGGATTCTTAAGATCACCTGTCACCTGTCAGCATCATCATCTACCATGTTAGCTGCCACACACGACTTCACAATGTTCCTCCATCCATCTCTGTTCTGACTGTCCCTGGTCATGCTCTTTAG